>JAAGVU020000062.1:1693494-1706447 GCA_011763525.2 Mormyrus iriodes | reverse complement strand
AAAGCAGTGCCTCTATCGCGGTAAGTTTTATATTTAACCTTTAATCCGCAGAGCCACATAAAGCAGTGCCTCTATCGCAGTAAGTTTTATATTTAACCTTTAATCCGCAGAGCCACATAAAGCACTGCCTCTATCGCGGTAAGTTTTATATTTAACCTTTAATCCGCAGAGCCACATAAAGCAGTGCCTCTATCGCGGTAAGTTTTACATTTAACCTTTAATCCGCAGAGCCACATAAAGCAGTGCCTCTACCGCACTAAGTTTGATATACTGTAGGTGACACTGAGGAGATCAGCATCTTCAGAGCTCTCCACCTGCATGTAAACAAACAGCTTCTGAGCATCAAAGGCTGTGTCCCCCTTCCCCAACCCTGCCCGTCCACGTCCTCCCAAAGTTACACCCAAGCTGCCTGTCATCAGGGCAGCTGTTGGAGATTCTGGGCCCAACGAAAACGTAATATATTGGGCCCCCAACCCAGACCAATCCAATTATGTTGCAAATATTTTAGGGCCCCTGTCACACAGGGGGCCTTGGAATCATCCCAACTTTCAACCCAGAAAGCAAATCTGTACTCCCTTTCAAAATCTGTGCATATATGCACTTTTTCATCACACAGCACAGGTATCTAGCTTTGGCATGGAGACCTTATGCTGTAATTCCTGCTCCGCTTAGCCAAACAGCACAGTTAACCCGCAGGCGTGGAGACTGGGTAAAAATACAGATCTGCTGAAATTTGCACTATTAAATATAAACCACTTTATTTCTAAGAGAAGTGAGCACTTCCTTTAAAGCTGGAGGTGGGGGGGTCTGCTCATCCCCCACTGGGGAGTTGCCTTGCAGGTGAGAAACGGTCGAGGACCTGTCTGTACCCTTTTAAAAGCCACGTCCACATGGTCCGAGGTCAAGCACGGGGTCCAGCTCCTGAACCTCTCTCTGGCTTCCCTCAGCGTGTTCTGGACGGACAGGTCCAGCTGAGCCCATTTGTCTTCATCCTCCTCACCAGAATGGGCCGGGAAGTTCAGTCCCCAGTCGAGATGTACAACATCCTCGTTCATCGTGCCTTGATTCTGGGTCATCCAGCACTTTGGCACCTGGATTATGGCAAAGGTGCAGAGCATAAGCATAAACAACTTTGCTAAAAGGCAGAGTCCGTTGGAAGGACCTCGTTTATTAAAGGGCAGATACTGGAGGTAGGTGCCACAGACGCCAGGGATTAAGTCCGACACTTTGAAGAATCTGGCGGTGCTTGGTTAGATGGTGCTATGAATGCGTTCTGGTTCTGTCCCCGAAGCTACCTGAGATGCCCAGCCTGTGGGTACCTGGAAGAGGCGTGGTGCCTCTGAGATCATGTATGCCAGGCCCTGGGTGGCTGCCAGGTTCTCGCTCAGGTCCCTCTGGTCCGGCCGGCCCAGACTGTACTTCCTGTGACTGAGCTTGCTGTGGGGAAGAAGCAAGGAGTGATAATGGTTTATAAGCTGTTGCCGTTCAAATACATTACAGAGCAGCTGGGGTGAAGGGCCGTGTTCACGGGCCCGACAATGAAGGCACTCTGCCAGCGCTGGGATTTGAACTGGCGACCCTCCGATCACAGGTACAGTATCCTAATCCGCTGAGCCAGACGCTGCCCCCTATACACTGGCGCAAACCCATCCAGAAGTTCCATCCTGCATTTCCAGGTCCCATGTCTCTACATGAGCATATTCCATTCTGTTCCATCCATCCACGCATCCATCTACCCATTCATCCGGCTGGCCACTTAATACATGTAGCCAAACTGACACCAGGAAAATGTGCTGACTTGAAGCAGGATGTGTGATACTTTGTTTGGGAACACTTTACTTAAAGCACTCATGTATAATGCAGTATGGATACCTTCACAATGTGTTATAAACATGGCTACGGTTTGTTTTACCTCCATTAAATGAAGCGGGAAGAAGAGTCACACAATGCTAAGACAATTTCGTCTGTAACAAATATTACATCTATTAATAATAACTATTTATATCTGCAAGTGCGCCACTGATGCAGAGGAAATATTTGCATATGTGACGTCACTTCCTGCCTCTGCTCTTTCCCCTCCCTTTCCAATTGAGATCTACACCGGGCGCCCTGGAGCTGCTTGCCAGGAGACTGTCCCTGTCCGCGTCCACACGACATCATCGTACTGGCGCTTCCTGGCGTTGCAGAATCAGAGCACACTCTTCGTAAAGGTACAGGGTGCCGAGAGATAAGTGGTTGCCCGTTCCTCAAATGGCACGGCCAGGCTGTTCAGATAGATCTGCCTTTGAAGCTGGAGGAGGCTTGGCCTAGGCCCTCGGAACCCTTTATCTCTTCAAAACAAGGTTCAAAGAACACCTTCTGAAAAATTGAACAAATTCTCACTGTCAAGAAGCCACCCCCCACCCGCCCCGCTCACTCCAGTTTTTCTGTAACCAGCTGAAATTAATTATAGATAGAATATCTCTGCCCGTGTGAAATTAAACTATCTGTGCGAAATGAAAGCCATATGTAAAATTGTTTCCTTACATGAACGGCTAACCCAATAAGCATGCCCAAAAGCTTAGAAAGAAACTCACACACTTTGTCACTTTATAAAGTCCTCTTCGCTGTGAAAAGGGTGCTGACATTTTATTTAATATAAACCAATAAAATATGTAATGAGTTCCAAAAAGTTCGATGTAAGAATGACCTTTACTAGGAAATATGTAAGTTTATGTATCTGTAATTCATATTTATAATAACTTTTATCCCATACTGTGGCATTGTGTCGCTCAGTGGGTTTGGTATCTGTGCCCATGTCCACAAGGTTATGAGTTCAAATCCTGTGGCTGACAGTTATTATATCAAAATTGGGCCTTTGAGTGAGACCCAACTGGCCAGCTGTTCCAGGATCACTGGATGATCGCTGACTGTCCTCCCTGAGCCCAAGCACTTCTCATGTATGTCACTTTGGACAAATAAATGTAGAATCTGTAATAACTTAGGAGTCTTGGGCACCTGCTTGTAGGACTCTCTCTCCTTAGGGTGTTAAGGTGGAACAGAGATGGAGCCAGGCAAACAGCAATGTTGGTGGGGGTCATCTGGTTCTCCTCCACCCAGTCGACCACCTCCCTGAGGAGCAGGAGCAGAGTCTGCAAGGCCTCCCTGTTTTCATCTGGCAGGAGGAAGATGGCCGCACGCGTTGCAGCTAGCTGTCGGTCTTTGGGAAAATCTGTTAGTGCGAGAGGCAAGGGAGCGTGATGCCGGCTAAAAGCAGCATGTTGGATCTCATTTGCTAAGGGTCACTTAGTCTCATCTCCACCCTTACACTGGTAGATGTGGAGGAAGGACTCGCAGAGCTTGCTGGAGAAGATGGTCTCTGGGAGATCGCGGAAGTACTGCTTGACCATGTCTGCCACGTCGAACGCGGACTGGCCCTCGTAGCTCAGGCCGTCAGGGTCTGCCTCTACCATCTCCCGCAGGAACTGGATCCGAGACTTCACTCCGGACTTACGAAACAACCCAACCTGGAGAAAGCGGATTTAAGAGAAGGTGAGGCCAGGGAAATGTGTTCTTCTCTGGGTTAGTGACTCTCAGTGGTCACAAGAACGGCCGAATACAATTTGCTGCCAAATTTTGCATTTAGGCTTTATTTATTGGGTATGCACTGTTATCTAAAGCCACATACATTTTTGAGAAAGCAGGGTCAGCCAGTCCCTGGGGCGATTCGGGGGTGACACTCTTGCTCAGGGGCCCAACAAGTGAAATCACAAATTTTCAGGAAACACAGCAAGTTGCACAGATGACTGTGCGCTCCACAGAAAATGGTTCCCCAAGAATCTCGAGCGGGAAAACCTGGACGAAAAGCACCTGGTCGAGGCACTGGGTCCTCAGGTACTGCATGGCCTTGAGAATGCTCCGAGGGAGGGGGCCCCCACCCTTTTGCACACTCGCCAGCAGGGGCACCCCAAAAACCCTCCGTTCCTTGTGGTCTGTCGCCTTTGATTTTCTTATCACCTTTGGGACAGTCCTAAAAGTAGAAAGAAAATTAATGTGTGAATACATTTTTTTGCTCTTTAACCACTGAATCTAAATCAAAGCACAAACACTTTGTTAAGAGGCACTTTTTTGGCCTCAGGGACCTTTTAAATTAAATGTTAGCTTGAAAAAAATGTTGGAAAGTGGCCAGCCTTAGTCTCTGGCTCTGTCTAGAAACTGCGAAGCAGAGAGACTTCAAAGCCGCTCCCTCGCTTCTTTCCATCATCTTTTTCTCCGACTCAAGTTTGACGACATCCAGTTATCATTCTGCTGTTGTCCTGGTGCCCGATCTGAGATAT
This sequence comes from Mormyrus iriodes, assembly GCA_011763525.2. NCBI lineage: Eukaryota > Metazoa > Chordata > Actinopteri > Osteoglossiformes > Mormyridae > Mormyrus > Mormyrus iriodes. Next base: position 1,702,131 of record JAAGVU020000062.1, on the reverse strand, counting down.
CAACCAATCCCTCAGAAAAGGACACAAACGTCTCACGTGACACAGCCCATCTTCGATCACTCTGCCATCCATTAGGTTTTCAATTTCGATCAAAGGCTCCATTCTTAACGTCACACTAGGCTGTTCAATTAAAACCCCACTTTTACCCCTTTGTTACAGCTTAATAATGTGCCAGGGCTGATTTGATGTGACTTGCTTGTCTATGGAGATTTTCCCTGGCCCGTCAATACCCAAATTTCTGTGGTTTCAGATGACATTCATTTAGGGAAGCAAGTTCTGCCGAGGCCTTCACAAATACGGCTCGTCGCTTTACTGAAATAAGATGACGTGGAGCAGCACGAGGGAGCGGAGTACCGAAGAGAGCGATCGATGAAGATGTGCACACGGAGTGGAGTGGTATTTCTTTTGTAGTTAGTTCAATGATTGCTAAAACAAATAGCCCAATTGCTCCCCGCAGAAAGTCAATTTTGCAGGCCGCTTGCTGTTGGGGATGTTTTTTTTTTCCGAGCCAGTCTGCAGCTGAAATGCTTGATGTCCAACATGGTGTTAATTATTCTGTGGGGAGTTTTGAGCCGGCGGCCCGACACATCATTATAAACGACAAGGAATGCATTCAGAGGACATGAGTAGCAACTGATTTCCAATGAGGCCCTGGCACGTCTCGTTCATAGCGGATCATTACGGGTAGGCCCTGTGATGCAGTCTACAGTGGGAGAGGAAAAAATCGGTTTTAAAAAATGTTGATATGGTATTTCAAAGCAGCCCGGTGCTTGATGGATGTCTGTTTTTTTTACTCGAACTACAGGACCAGGTCATGGTGCCAAGAAAAGGCATGTGGCAGTGGGTCACTTTCCATGCCTAATTGCCTGTCTGTTTTATGGTACAGCCAGCCTTTTGCGGCCATAAAGCCAGTCACTGATGTCTCCCCATAATATCAGCTTAGCTATAAACACCAACCTCGCTTCACAGACTTGCTGGAAGGCTTTTGTCCAGAGTTAGATAAGGGTCCCTAAATCACCTCCCCTGCCATTTCGGCTGAAGGCTGCGCTATTCCCCCCGGCCTCCATTCAGCTGCAGAGAAAACGGATCCCTGCCCTGTTTTTTGATTTCATAACATCCTCTATTCTGTCTCAGGAGAGCCCCTCTCCCCCCAGCCAACCCCCTCTCACCAGTTCCAGCCCTGCTTGCTGGCAGGAGAGTATTTGTCCATGAGGGTGGTGAGCTTGAGCAAAGACATCTTCTGTAGCAGGCTGACGTGGGAGGCGGACAGGCCCTCCACCCCCATTGATGTGGAGAGTTCTGAGTGGAGACTCTGCTCACTGGACCAGTGAAGGCACCTAAGAGACAAATTTGATGCAATATTGTTGGGGTCCTTCTACCCGCTGGGTTCTGCACCGAAAAACTCACCTGCACGGTCATGGCCCAGGGATCTCTGTCTGCCTTGGCTCACAGTTGGACTCATGGTCCTTACTGAAGAAATCCCAAGTTTTCAAATCCCCTATCCTTCTAACCATTCCAGAATAAACCCTTCACTTTTTACGACACACCGTACTTTGGGATATTCTGTTCCTTTCTGTGGCCTGTGAGTTCCACTGATAATTCCAATAGTTTAAATCAGTGTCTCAAGCCATTCCTCAGGGACCCCCAGACAGTCCACGTTTGTGCTCTCTCCCGACTCTCAGGTAATTGGGAGAGGGCAAAAACGTGGACCGTCTGAGGGGTCCCCAAGGACCGGTTTGAGGATCACTGGTTTAAATAGCACAATATAAGACAGCAGACTAATGAAACAAATTGTCGTGTTCGGGCTAGGGGTCTGCTATGTGCTAGGGCTAATAGACCCTAAAGCAGTGAGATGGGAGGGAGCAATAACATGGACCATCTGTGGGTCCCCGAGGACCGGATTGGGAAACACTGCCCTGCAGGATGAGACGCTTAGCCTGAATCACTTTAACAAAAATGCACATTACAGATAGGTCAAGTTCAAAACATCTGCAAGATTAGATAAACTATGTAGCGGTCTCTCTGAGCCTCTAAAGGTTCATTAGCACGCTAACATCCTCTGTCATTTGCAAAATAAAATGTTGTTTCTACAAGGACTCCTTCCGGGTACCAGAGCATGTTTACCTTTTGTGCTGGAGAGATGTCTGCTCACTGGAATAATCAGCGTATGCAGATTCCAAGTCATCTGCCTCTTTGTCAGAGTTCTCTGCGTTCTCCTCTGACCCTGTGGGATCTACTGGCCCATGCTTCTTAATCTCCAGGTGTATGTCTGTTGGAGAGGATGGGCAGGGAGATGCTGAGTCATTAGCTGAATCCAGGTCACCCTCATCTGAAAGCTTCTCAGCCCACGTGGACACCAGCTGCTGGAGGCCATTGATGCGCTCCATGACATTGTCTAGTGCGGAGAAGACATCGTCATCCTCTGCTTCCTCCTCCTCATCGTCGTCCTCCTCTGTGCCATGAGCTTGCTCAGATTCGCTCGGGACATTGTCGTAGACGCTAGCACGGTGGTCAGCTGCAGCCAGAGGACTGCAGGGCTGTTCACTGGATGAGCTGCTGTGGCACGGCCTGGACCGGTATCCGTGGAAGCTGCCTGTCCTCCAGTTCATAAAGGTGTTGTCCGCACCGTGGTTGAGGGCCATGGGGAAGGTGCCCGGCTTATATTTCTGGGGGATCCGAAACACCATGTCCCCCTGCTGATTCTTCTCAATCTTCCGGTCCTGTTCTCGGTCACAGGTGCGGTCGAGTTTTGGGGGTCCATCCCGTCGCCGGTGGCCACGGATGCGGGTCACGGGGCTGGGGGTGCTGATCGTGCTGCTGCTCTCCGATGGGCTGCTGCTGGTGCCACTGCTAGATGTTGCTATGGAGGACATCTGGCTCTCTGGTTTGTCTCGGAGCGTGGCGATGTCTACACAGCGAAGGTGCCTGAGCTTCTCATCGTTGAAGCCTTCCAGGGGCACTGGTCCACCAATTGTTGGCCGGGCTCGGTGGCGGGACTTGGTTCTGAGGGTGTTACCCCCAATCTTAAGCTTCTCCATCCTCCTCAGCAGGCTCTTCCCACGGTTTCGGGGGGGCTTATCTTGGAAGCATTCCTCACTGATGAAGTTGGGCGTCTCGCCTGGCGATGGCGGCCCACTTAACGAGCTCTCCAGTGAGGTGAGCTTCTGCGGAGAAGACCCATGGGAAGAGTCGTGGGAGGAGCTCCGGCTCACTCCTAGCTTGTTGGGAAGCAGGCCCGGCCCGTGGCTGTCACTGTCGGAACTGCAGGAGCTGTCTACGGAGCAGGCCTCCTGCTTCTCCCCATCATCCTTGTTCCTGGCCTCTTTTGAAGTACCGTGAGTCGCAGCCAGGAAGTCTGGGCTTTCCTGGCGATACCAGCGCCCATTCCGTCTCTCGAAGGACCACTTATTGCTAATGGCACACGGTTCCTCTTCCTCCGAGTCTTCACTCTAGGCCAACAGTAGATATCAACTGTTCAATTCAACCAAACGACCAGAAAACCTGACAGCCTTACTCTGTTTCTTCCGCAGTTTCCCGAGTGCCGCACCCTCTGGGGTAACTCACCCTCCTCCTCGGTCGCTTCACCTCCAGCTTCATTTCGGCGCACTTGCTCAAAGTGGCGAGCCTCCTGGAAACATTAGCATGGCACAGCAAAAAATTAAGCCGTAAGCCTCCTTGCAGCAGTGGCTCCCGTCTTTTGATTATATGAAAGAATGAGCGTTAAATTAGCGGCACAGCTGCCGAAGGGACGCCTTACCTGCTCAGGGAATCGATGGCGTCCTCGTCGAGGAACTCATGGTCGCTCTTCACCCATTCTGTGTCAATAGGGAATCTACGATCTGACAGAAAACACTGCAGATTAGTTTACAGCAAACAACCGTTTGCCTCTGATTCTCAGAGTCACCTTGGCTTATTGATTTGTCATTGATATGAATGTTTACCTTTGAACAGCTGCACGTACTGGGGGAAACCTGCAGCCCTGAGCCAATCACAGGCCTCTTTTGCTTCAATCTCTGTAAACAAAGCAGCGAACATAGAACAGGCTTGTGTTTCTGTGCTAAGAGTTTATACAGAATAAAGCAGCGTAGATGCATTTTGCTTTGCATATGTGCAACAGCTCATCAGTACAGCATCAATGTTTAATCGATGTTACTATATTTTATCAGTCATAGCCACTTATACAGGGCAGGTTTGGGGTAGTAGGTCTTATGAAGCAAAAGGTAGGGTATCAGGGGCACTGGATGTGCCATGCAGCACAGAGCACACACCCAGACGGTCTCTGTAGCATGTGGAGAACATGCAAACGCCACGCGTGGAGTCAGGGCAGGAATGGATCCCCGGGTAGGTATGAAGCCAAGATTCTACTTATGTACAGCTCAGCTTTTCTCAGTTCCAGTTATAATCTGCCGAAGCACCCATTAACTAAACTGCATAAGGCAGATGGTGGGGCTTCTTTTTTCTGGATTTACGGATGATCCATGGAACACTGGGCCTGGCGAGTTCAGCTTCTCCCAGAGACAGACAGGGGTCAGAGCAAGGCAGCTGGGTTTCGGCAACACAGAACAGATGGTTAAAAATGTAAACAGGGTTATTTTTGTATCCATCAAGTCATCACATCACAGAGCGCTGATGTGGGTGGGAGGGGGGGTACGTGAAAGTCCCATTTGATGTGACTACACTCTCCCTGTTGCTAAGCATGTCATTTTGTCCACTACGTGCTTTTCGGTTTTTCCGCTAAACATCCAGACTGAGCAGAACGTGACCTGAGAGTGTACAGCAGCTGGGAAATCAAGCGGGGGAAACAGACGTCTCTCGCTCACTGTACGAGCTTTCTGACATCACAGAGCGGGATTTGTCCATTACTTTACAGCTCTCCTCTTTAGGGAGGCAGTCTGGGCTGCCTTGATGTGAATGATGAGCTTCTGTATGTTTGTGTAAATGTGAGGTGGGTTGGGTGGGACTTCAGCAGAGTAGGAGTTGGAGAGCATTGTGCCAGTGAAATATGGGACACTAATGCAGTTTCTGTACTAATGGCATATTATGCTCTTATCGCTGTGAGCAGACTGCTGTTCTTAGGTAAGAATGATGTGTATCTGTGGGCTGTGGATTTTGATTGGCTGGCCAGGGAAAGGCACTTCCTTTTAAAAATACCCGAGGCCGCCCCAGAGGAAGTCGTGCTTTCGGCTCCGCCGGGGAGATAGCAGATCTGGGCCGTGATTAGCATGGCCCCTCCTTGGTGAATGGAGGATGTGAGAGTGGGGCAGACCCCAAGTGTGGCTCGGCTAGGGGTACTACGTGCGGCGCGAGCCGTGTGTGTCCGTTTTGATAGCACCCGGTGGCCCTGGGGGCCAGTGTGCAGACATAGGGGAGTGCCAGACTCACTACAGGATTGGCCACCTTGAAATCATGGAGAATGAGCCGGTGAAATGATAAAGGCCAAAGTCGGCCCCCCGACACCTTTTGTGCTCTTAGCTGGAGCCTGTCATCTCGGGGATCCTGAAAGAGGGACTGTTAAGCTTTGAGGTCACATCTAACTGTGAAAGTATGGTTGTTAAGACGCAGTAATACAATGAGTACCAATATTGGCCTCAATGATGAGGGCCACACTGATTATGTGACCATCACTGGCACTGGACGGGCCGCGTGATCACTGGCACTGGACGGGCCGCGTGATCACTGGCACTGGACGGGCCACGTGACCTCCTGTGCTGACTACATTAATTAATTATAAACGAAACCAGATACAGACTCTTGAACTGTTTTTCACGGAAACAAGACCACAGAAAATAAACGGCTGTCCGCATCCTCTCCTTCCTTCTGCTTAGTTTTGGTTAGACCCCCCCGGTGCAGTGAAACGTGAGGCGGTACATTATTTCGCGGCACTTCGCGGCAGGCCTAAGCAGCATTGCCTACCACTGCCAAATTGCGTCATTAAACCTTAAACTGCATCTTAGAGACTGACGCAGCTGCTCACAAGGAAGAAACAGGGGGGGCTGGGGGGGTACCCACACAGCTTGCGGGGACCCCTTCCAAGCATGCCGCTATGCCCAGTCGGTATCCGACATTCCATATGGAACAAGCCCAGCCTGGGGGAACTCTTTCATTTCTTCCCCAGCCGGATTTGGCCTGAAATCACATACACAAACACTGGCATGCTGGCCTCTTAGCCGCGGTCGCTGAAATCACGCTCAGCCATAACATCTGGCAGGGTTCAGCCATACGGGGCAGATAGCTAAGCCAGGTTACGTCATGCTCCAACTACTCATATGCCTGCAAATCCCATTTTGACTGGTTCGCACTATTAAAATTGACATGCATAAAAATGGCAGTTTTTTGCAGCTACTGACTGTGAGCTTTTCAGGTTCTCCAAAGCCACAATATCTGGTACCATCTTGCCGCATGTCAGCAGGCTGTCAGGCTTTTAACGCTGCATTATATTAAATCTCAGAGGAATAACAGTCTCTTACCCTAACCCTAACCCTAACCTTAACCCTGCTCTTATAAGTGCTCTTATGCAGAGAAACACTCATATCTTCAAACCCATTAAAACTTTTGTTTGCCCCTTGCATTACGATATCAGCAGCAACATACCGCGTATATAATTCACATTCCAGCTCATACTTCAAGACAATTACGATTTTATGCCTTGCTCCATTTAATGTTTAACACAAAACGTAATCCAGTTAATAATGTAGGAAAATTCTAATTTAATGTCCTCCAGAAGGATTAAGTAGTATTATACCATTTAGAATACAAATTTCTTTCAAAGTTCCCAAACTGGTACTGAACATCCTAATCATTTTAAACCCTCATCAATCATCTGAGTTAACTTTTTCTAGTTATGAATGATTTTACGATAAAACATCTTATATTTTTGATGTCTGAAATATTACTTAAACCCATTGTACTTAATCAGGTTAATCGGTAAGGTAGACTGAGATTCTACAGCAATAAAATTCTGTTACTTACTTGGTATTAACATTTTATTGGAGTACTCAAGAGTATGCACTTCGTAGAAAATAAATCAAAATGAGTTTAATGAGTTTAAAAAGTGTAAAAAAAAGTATTAAAAAAAAACTTCAAGTCTATTTTAGAAATAAAGCAAACTGGTCTTCTTAAGCATATGCGGAATCTAAATGAAATCAATGGAGATACACCCCCTACTCACTGCACTGGACCGTACCACCTGCAACCTGTCCTCATGGGGTGTTTCTTGAAATAGTAAAAAAGCTGAGAGAGGAAATCCCTAGTGTTGAATTTTATGGTGTGTCCCACAACGCTGCCCTCTTGGTAGCAGAGTGATCTCACACATCCTGTCTGCAGAGACACAAGGCTGGAAGGCATCCAAACGTAACTCTCTGGAGTGGCTCAGACTTAATGACATGAATCACCCTGTGCCACAGGGCGAGAAAAAGCGAGCATTCCACTCATTTAATCATCCTGGCGATTCGATGTCCTCCAAACATATACAAGCCTACCTGTCTTTTCTTACAATGGCAGGGTTCATATCTTGCTTCTGATTGGTCCAGCTCTTTGAAGTCATGAGGCACAGCACAGCAGCAGCCAAGACAAACCAAAACGCTGGTTGCTGTCTATTTACTCTGACGTCATGTAAAAAGGGGATTAAGGAGATCATGAAATCTTTTAAGGTTACACATTAAGCCTTGTTGAAAATTTTACTTTTCTGCTTAATATAAGATTAAACTATCACTAGTACATACTACACAAATGCATTAACAGTATGGGAAAATGAAAAAATGAATTGTACAATGTTTAGAGACAGTGAGCGGTCTCCTTGCTGAAAAGCTGTCACTCAGAGGTTGCTGGATTGCTGAAATTTGCTGTGAGTGCTTTGTTGAAGTTTACTTTAAAGTCAAAAACCCAGCCTAAATCTGTAAAGAGTGTAATATGACCGGATAGGTATAAAACACATGTAAAATTCAGCGTCCTTCAAGTCTTCTACCATTTATTATTATAGAGAATAGACCTCAAAGTGATTTATAGCAGGATATATGGATAGATGGGCTAGTTGTCCTGTATCAAAAAGGATGATTCACAAGCTGCCAGTGTTTACCTCGGGAGTTCCGTTACATTTTTCATGAACTGTTCTGCGGCCTGCAGGGTGATTACAGGCCGTTTTAGCGTACCTTTTTCTTATTCGGCTGCGTTTCCGCACGTCAGGATTTGTCAGCTAACTGTACGGCACTTCAAGAGGAAAGAGGTGCCCGGGGAATATGAGCGAAGCTAGCCTCGAGATCAGACATCAGCACTAGAACGGAACAGCATGTCCCACGGGCTAGCAAGCATTCCGCCCTCTGACTGAACACAACAGTTTGCCGGGCTATTTACATCTGTTTCTCCAAATCTGCCAGATTCCAGAACTATTCACTGTAGTTTTATGCAGTGCTTTGAATGTTGTTTCAGTTAAAAGTGTTCCTTTAAGAAAAGGGTGACCAGATAATCCATGTCAGGGAGGACACTTTAAGCTAGGACAGGGTTTGTAAACTACAATTTCAATTAAAATGACCTGGATTTAATATTAACACTGAGTTCTTACTGTGTGCTGATTGGTCAGTCTCCTATAATCATGCATGTCTCACTAATGCTGATTGGTCAGTCTCCTATAATCATGCATGT
>JAAGVU020000062.1:1680512-1693394 GCA_011763525.2 Mormyrus iriodes | reverse complement strand
CATGCATGTCTCACTAATGCTGATTGGTCAGTCTCCTATAATCATGCATGTCTCACTAATGCTGATTGGTCAGTCTCCTATAATCATGCATGTCTCACTAGTGTTAACGTAAAACAGCTGGATGAGTCTCTCAGTTAAAGTCAAAGCACAAGAAAAACAACTATTTAGCCAAGCAGAGGAGCTTTTCAGTGTTAAAGTAGTTTGTAAAACCTGAAGCAGCTCATAGTGTCCTCCTCAACATCGATTATCTGGTCACCCTATTTAAGAAACGGAATCTTAGTGTTTGTGTGTAGCCACAGCTGCTCAAGGAGAATAGCTGACCGTGTAAATAGGTGAAAGTCACATAGCAAAATGATATCTGCAAAGTAGCTGAACGTGAGTGTGATGTGTGTTTGTAGTGTCCATCACACCCATAGATGTCAACCCCAATTAGCTTTCTTGAATGCTACAGGCTCCTGCTGTCACGTCCAGCCCCGCCCTACCAGTGTATTCCTTGTGTTTCCCGCAGGCAGGGCTGCTAATCAGCCACGCCTGTGGCTCGTTGTGATTACCTTGTGTTCCTGCCCCTTTGTTAACCAGCCACAGGTGCCCCTCGTTCCTTCCCTTATGTGCCTCTGTATAAGAGTTCCCCAGTCCTGTGCTTCATTGTCGGGTCATTGATGTTGTGATGTGAAGTGCATGTTAACCGTGTAACCTCTCCCTGCTTGTGCTCTCGCACGAAATAAAGTCCCGTGATGGGGTTCGCCTGCATACGCTTGCCGCCTGCTTCCTTTTGCCCGGCGTCATGCCTCGCCGCTCTGTCCGCCGTCCCGACACCTGCTTTGATTTTGCCATGAAAGACTCTGGAATATAGAGACTCCCCTTCCAGGAGGGTGATGCTGGATGCTTACCAATTCCTGTGTGTTTTTGTGTCCGTATGACTGTGCAATCACTCATCAGCCTAGCCCTTAATTCAAGGACTCTGAGACTTTGCCCTGGCATTTCCGATTGTACGGGAAGCCATCTGATTCCAGAACAGCCCTTACACCCCTAGGCACACTTGATGGACTGCAAGCTGAGAATCTCAAACTCCTAATTAAGCTGACGAGTACAAATCATTCCCTATTTGAGGCACTTGCTTTACTGTTTGGAGGAAATTCTACAGAAGATTGTTCATGAGGGGATTATTTTGAATTGGCCTCAACATTCATGAACACACACACACACACACACACAAACTCAGACGCAGACTCTCTCCTCTGAAATGCACTGCGCTGTGCATGCAGGGGTCCAGTTCCAGAATCCGTGGGAAACCAGCACCCAGGAATTCTGTTACATAACAGGCCCACTCCTTTGTAGGAACCGATCCTATTCAACTAGCAAAATCTGAGATTCGAGACCCTCAACATCACCCTCTTCTCGCTGGGTCCATGCAACATCAAGAGACGGAGATGACCTTCAAGATATTTCTAGACATTTGTTTTTTTAATTGTGTCTAATTGCTGATTGAATTGCAGTGGAAAGTCCCCAACAGCCTTAGTGTTAGAGTTAATGACAGATCATACACTCATATACCAACATGGTTTGATCACAGCATTTCTCCTGTTGAGATAAAATATTGACGATTGAGCTGATATATCACAGGTTTTTGTTTTCTGCAACAGGAGCATTGCTTAATAAGTGCACCTTGCCTAGGGGTCACAGCACCTCCCGCTGGATGGGAAACGGGCCCCGATGTGAGCGGCATGACATCCTGGCAGGATACTGCCGCTGGTCCAAGTGAAATGTCACTGTGTGGATCCCACCAATCAGCTGCCCTTCACAGATGTTTACCTCAGAATTCCACCAATTATCTTGTCTGAACCTCATTGTTTATTTCAACCAGTGAAGTCAATGTTTTTTAATGCTCATAAGCGACTATTTTATCTTGTTGACTGAGTATGTGTGAGACTCTAAAAGTGAAGTACAGTGACCTTTTAACTGGCAATATCCAGTTAAAGTGTATAAGAATATTGTAAGGATATATACTAAAAGAGCTGCGTGGGCGAGTTGAAAATTGGCAGGTAGCTGAGGTACCATCAATTGAACTGTAATGTCTGTATATACAGGAAAATGGATTCCCAAAGACTGCTGTCATTTGCTAGCTATGCAATGCATATTTGCATTTCAGATTTCTGCAGGCAATATGACACAGATTTATCTATTCCTACTCAGACTCAGATATGTAAGTCTTAATGTAAGCACTGATAAACATATATTTTATTTGCTCCATGAAAAAAAAAAAGTCTGTCTGACATTATTTTTAGTCTAATAAACTGCACTGAACTTGGAAATGAGTCACAAGCTCCTTGAGAGATCAGGGCTTCATATATGTAAAGCAAAGGAGGAGAGTTCAGGTCCAGCAAGTTAAAATCCAGACTAAGATTTTGTTTCAACCAACCAGTTGAGTATTTTGTGACTGTGACACTTTATACTGAACTGGAACTAACCTCTGCTTCACCTGTATGAAACAGTCTGGGATAAAGAGAGCCTCCTATTTGTCTTCATCGTAACAAGCATGCCAGGCATAACATTGCCAGATCACACGAAATACCTCATTGTAAACAGGCACAGGCACTTTTACACGCAATTGTGCCGTAAATGACAGCCCCACAATGCATATGCCATTAATTGAATGCACTAACTGATTATAGAAAATGAAACACAGTTTATAACACAGTTACAGCAGACACTGACAGTGTTGTGCTTTCTCTCTGTCACACATGCACACATGTGCCTCGGAGATGTTTATGATTCAGCCATGAATACTCACTCTCCATGCCTGGCTGATTAAACGTGTGTGTTTTATGCTGGGCACAGTGCCTCGGGCTGCAGTGTGCTTTGTTGCCAGGCCTGGGAGGGGTGCTGAGTGGAACCCCTTCATTTGTTTTTCAATGAGCCCTGCAGCATCTGTGCGCCCCTCCCCACTGGCAGCCAACAGACCTGCGGGAGCCAATGGGGCACTGCGTTGAGGCCGAATGGAAGTAGTGGGAAGCGATACTGTCCCTCTGATGTCGAAGGACGCACTTCTGTAACAGAATTCTTGAAATTAGCCAACAGCTAAGCATATTATAAGCACATTTTGTTCCTGTACAAAGACTCGTGATGTAATGATTGCGATGCTTTTACAATAATTACATCACAACAGCGGATTTTCTCGCCGTAGATATGAAGTCCTGTTGGGAATCAGAGTGCTTATACTGTGATAAGCTGAATGAAATGTGAGTGTGCGTTTCAAGTAAGTCGGGCAGCGACAGATTAGTGGCGACTGGCAGTCAGATTCCTATGTTTTGTTTGAAAGGATACATGATATGACATGAGCAACCTTGGTCTGGTGGGGAAGGACAGGTGAAGTCAGGCTTGGCTTTGACTGTGGTGTGTGCGTGTAGCTCTGTGAATGTGACAGAGTGACAGAAGCATGGAGCTCCTCCCCCCTCCATGAGGCCACGCCCACAGGGCCATCATCACTTGCCGCTGAATGACTTTCCAATCTCAAGCTACATTTCCTCACTGGATTCATGGCAGCCATCATATGAAGAGGTTCAATAAAAACCTTATTAGGTCCACCTGAGCAGCTCAAACCCAACAGATGTTATCATCATCATAGATCTGGCAACAACAGTGCTTTAGATTGATAAGAAGCTAGATCCAAGTTTTGTTAAGTACATATTAGCATATAGACTCTGAGTAACCAGTAGAACAACAGATCAGCTCCTCAATAACGCAAATAAATAGCGTGATAACGCTTGCTGTGATACACCGCAAACAAAACAAACCAAACGCTGCGTGCACCATGTAAGTTACCAGGTGTTCTGGTCATCTAACATAATGCAAATGCAGTGCTAGAAAAGTATTGTTTTTCATATATAGCAATAAAATAATTCATATCAAATACTGTAATGACCAAGCGAAGTATTCAACATCTCAGAATTTTAGGCCCTTCAAAACAGCTTCTATGACAACATTGCAGACTCTTTGCTTTCTTTTAACCAGCTTCCAGATGTAACAGTCCTAAAGGAGTTTACACAAGTTCTGGGCACAAGTTGGCTACCTCGCTCTTACTCTTCGATACAACTCTTCCCAAACCAGCTCTGTAGGGTTTAGGTCAGGGGATTGTGGGCCAGGGCATCTGTCACAGCATTCCATCTCTTTGCTTGTTCATAAGATAATATAGTGCTTTGCTAACCTCGAGACATGTTTAGGGTCATTATTGTTGAAAAATAAATGATATTCAGTAGGTGTATCCAGGTTTTTGACTGGCACTGTAACTTTAACGGAACTACTTTCAGTGAATCCTCTGAGGAAATGTGTAAGATTGTCGAGTTGCACAAAAGCACGTAGGATGGTATCATCATTCATCATCTGGGAGTTTGATTACTTGTCTGCTTGGATGCCTTCCGAGGAGACAGCGTAACTCATTAATTGCCACGTCTAGGGGAAGTTCTCACCAACTGCACAGTCTGCAAAATGGCCTTTTATGGACAACGTGTCCCTGTAGGAAGTTCCACACCCTGCCTAATTGGCTTCATCATATTTTCAGTGCACATTCCAAATCCTTTCCTGTTTAGTAATGAAGTAAAAAAAAATGGCATAGTACCCGGCAGCAAAGATAAGAGGAAAGATGGATGGCTATTACACAGGTTTTTTACACCCTCAAGCAAGTTTCTATTCCTTACTCCCAGGTACAAAAGATCCTATTGAAAAAGTGAATCAAATTAAATACCACTTTAATGCAAGGATTTAATATTAAAATCTTTCCCACAAGTTTCACAGTGCCATCTACGGCTGATAAGCTATCACTTGGATAACTTTGGACGGGTATAAAGACTAAATGTTAATTATTTAATTCCCAGTAGATTCTTCTGAGTAGTAATGTTCATACATCTTCTTATATATATTCTTTCTGGCAATGATTATTACACATTTAGCCTTTTATTAATATGCAAATGTGATATACGGCCTAATTTAAAGTCAGTAAGGTGTACGGGCCAGTCAGGGTGTGTCTAACTGTGCAGAGGTTATTAATATGTTATTTGCGACTTGTGTCCTGGTGAAGAACAGCAGCATCGCACTCCTCTCTCCCCCCTTTTCACGCTCATCCCACCCACATTTCTTCTCCCCTCGCCCTTTAAAAGTGGCCAAATCAAAGACACTTTGCCTTTGGCTTTCGGCTGCTGCCACGGGGAATGGCCTCCGGCGTGGGCCAGTCAGTGAGGAAATTCTGGCTAGGCACTTCATGGACGCCCTCTGGGGTCCTCAGCTGCTTATGATGCAGGCAAGCCCTCCGGTGCCGGACGATGGGGCATCACTCTGTGGTCTGTATCTAGTACAAAAGGCCCTGCTAAAGTTACTAGCAGGCCTGAAAAGATCATTTAGGATCTCTGGGGTCCAGTCATGAGGCTATTTAAAGGGCCGGTAGGGAAATGATCATAGAACTTTAAGGATGCAAGGGATTTGTGTGGAATTATACGGCCTCCCCGAATGTTGAAAAAAGGGTTCTCATTCTGTTCTTAGCGGCAGATGATGGAGAGACCTACAGGACGGGAAGCCAATAGCTTTCTCTCCTCTCCCTAAGGGTACCCTGCCAGTCAGTAAGGTGAAGCGCGTTTGATGAAAATGTCATACGTTTTTTAAAAATATCGAAAATCATTACCTACTAAAGATCACGGCATTATAGGACGAGCGCATAAACAGGACATGGGCAAACAAAGGGTTTTTGCCAGGACTCCCCCAAATTGTTTTTATCTGACAGTCCAGGCTTTCGTTGGTCCTGCCGGCAAATGTCACCGTCGGCAGGGCCCATTCGTCAACGGGGAGGAGACGCGTGTCGCCGGGGACATGCCGCGGGAAAAAAGACATGCCAGCTTGTGCTTAATATCACGTCCATCTACTGGCGCACCAGATGTCTTCTGATTGGCCGTCTATAGATAATGAGATTGGTGTCTTTCTCCCACACAGTTGCGGACGGCCACGTTCATGAGCCAATAAGAAGGGTCAGGACGGAGCTCTTGTCAGTCTGTCCAACTGTTGATGCTACCACTGTCTCCACACACAGATTGGCTGTTCGACATCACAAAGGGAATGATTCATGCACGTCCTCATAATACCGCAAGTCCTCCGCAAACAATGGCCCTCAATCAAAATGCTACGAAAGTGCATTAACTTCCACAGCTGGCCCATTCTGCCTGGGTCCAGCCCGCACTGCCAGCTCACCGATCAAAACAAAGCCCAGACAAGCTGACATTTTGTATTCCATATACAAATATTTTTCATCTGATCACATCCTAATTGGCTGAGAATGTCACATGATAATTAACTTTTAGTGGGGATCTTAAAGTATTAAAAAGATGCATATTTCAACAAGAATTTTCTTCATAATGTGCAATTATTTTATGCAAAGTGTGATAAAATACAGAGCCGCCTCTGTAATTATGGACGATTTTTTAATCTGTTGGGGACGTTTAGCATTGGGGAGGATGAACACAGACATTTATCTTTAGTGGTGCTGAGCTTACCATTTTCTTAATCAAACAGCAGGTATTTCAAGAAGACGCCCAAGGAGAGAGAAAGAGAACAAGAACTTTTTTAATTCAGAGAAAATTGCTGAGTGTGCCACCATAATTTAATATTTATTTATATTTAATTGGTAGCACTAAATTGTCCAGCTTAACAGGAGCAGATGCTGTACTGAGTCTCTGTTCTCCATACTCTTTGGGATGTCTCCAGGACCCTTGTCCTCATCATGTAAGGGCAGAGAGGATGTAGCTGGACACCGTGGTCCCAATGCTCTCCGAAATTTAGTGAGGATTATGGTAAATGTACTAATGCCCTGTGCTACAAGCCTGTCCTTCCTGCTTAGCCATCAGGCCTGCATCCTGCAGCGTCCAGGCCACAGATACACACACCAGCGAGGACAGCTTTCTCATTAACCCTAACCCTAACCCTCAGCCACCAGGCCTGCATCCTGCAGCGTCCAGGCCACAGCTACACACACCAGTGAGGACAGCTTTCTCATTAACCCTAACCCTAACCCTCAGCCACCAGGCCTGCATCCTGCAGCAACCAGGCCACAGATACACACACCAGCGAGGACAGCCTTCTCATTAACCCTAACCCTAACCCTCAGCCACCAAGCCTGCATCCTGCAGCGTCCAGGTCACAGATACACACACCAGCGAGGACAGCTTTCTCATTAACCCTAACCCTCAGCCACCAGGCCTGCATCCTGCAGCGTCCAGGCCACAGCTACACACACCAGCGAGGACAGCTTTCTCATTTTCCCTCTAGAGACAGCATCAACATGACTAGTTCCACAGATGTAGGCCTGTGACCACTTTTATCCAAAGCAAGCAACGCCTTCACTCCATTTAAACGGCCGGAATATCTTCCACGACATGTCCGTTACAGCTTACTCTCCGTCGGGACTCTATCCCCATCTTGTCTACGCTCATTTGTCACAGGAGCCAGACGGTTAATTTCACTGGGGAAACCAGACCCTGGAATGCAGAGGGATTTACTTTGTCAAGACTTTAAAATGACCTTGAATGTCCTTGAGGGACTCACCAGGACTCCAGAATACCATCTCATCACCCTGCTGCCCAACTCAGCCTCCCCATGCAGAAGATAAATGCCGCACCCTCCACAGACTTATCCAGAAATCGCCATCTTTCCCCGAGCTGAAGCATGACACTTTTCCGGGTTCTGTCGCTGCCCGGTTCATAAGATTACTTCCTTTCAGATAAGGAGCTCCTGCCTTTGGTAAAATTCTTTCGTTCTGGAGCAGATGAGACCCAAATACCTCAGGATAAGAAGGTCAAAGGACAGAGTGGTGCTACTGAATACGGCTGACCGTAACGTCGCTGAAGAGGAATAATGTTCCTTTTACTGGCGAATGAAGAAGGTGATTCTTAAAGGAGAGTGTCTGCATGGCACTGAATTTATGGTTCGCATGGAAGCAAAACAGCAATATAATAAAACTAGCAGATGGCAGGAAGGGTTTAGCAATATACACACGACAGGAGCACAGCATCCTGCAAACTCCGAATGTCAATTAAAGTTTCAGAGTGAACATGTCAGCCATTTCAATCAGTTGGCTTTCACGGAAGAATTCTAGCTTGTGTTCTCTTCTTTGCTTGGTCCTTCACAATTTCCTCAGCATTTTGTAATTTTAATAAATCAGTGTAATTTTAGGATATATTTATATTCATGATCACATGATCACTCTGGGGTGACATAACAGCTAGTAGTTTTTAACTGTGTTTTCAGAGCTAGAAACTCAGACCTGACTAAGGGCGTAGAGGAAAGGGCTCCATACAGGCCCAGTGACGGCTGCTGCGTTACCACGGTGCCACGATGATGAATGTAGCGGCCATCCGGCCACGCTCCTGGTAATGACAGCAACGATCACCGCTGGGTTTCACGCTCTCTGCTGAGCGGTCAATAAAAACAGCCCTGGAGCTCAGACTCTGTTGGCAGAGTATGATTGTCTGAGGCTGTAGCTTGCCCAGCTAGCTAGCTGAAGCGCTTAGTGCATAGCTGCAGAGGGAATGAGCACACACACTAATGGGCTACCTTCTGCAATTCCAGGGTTAACTAAAAACTTAAAGGCACAGAATCCCATGGTTTAAATGCTACATGTGCATTTGTATCAGTGCTAAGTGGTTGTCTACAGTGGGGCCTTGTTGTATTTGCTTATGGTTGGCTGCTGTATTTATTGTCTTGTATGTGTTGTCTTGTCTGCCCTGTAGGAAATGAATGACAGTTAAAGAGCCTTAAACCCTCAAACCTTGTTTACATCAAACAGAGGATAATTAAACAAAATTAATTTATGCAAATTAGCATATTACCCTGTGGCCCTGTCTGGTTAGAGGATGGATGGATAGAAGGATGGGAAGTTAATTATTGTTGTTTATTTGCCATTTCAAAAATAGGTTTACTTCCAGAGTATGCAAGTAAAAGTACCGTATGGATATATATGCTTTTGTGCAAAGAGTTGATAGACAGAGAAGGAGAAAAGCATTTCTTATTCTGAAGTAGGGTGAATGTGGAGAATCCTGCAAAGCCATTGATCAGCCTGGATGACTCGGCCATGGAGATGACGGTGACATTAGCATAGTAATGGCACGGAATAGCTTTCTGGCACCTGTTCCTCCCGCCAGAGTCGAACACTTTATTGACTTCTATTTTATCGTCAAAGTTCAGGAGAAAGTTTAATTTCCCCGGCAGTATTGCTCACGTCTGATTGAAATGGTATTCCATCTGTTATGAGGCCTTGAGTGGTCTTAAGACGCAAACATAAGTAAACCGAATTTGCTCATCGATCCCTCCGCACATCTGCCATCCATCCGTTTAATCTTCATCCATCCATAGCTGTGAGAGGAGCGTTTTAACCGCAACTAATGACGTACCGTTAATACAGCAGGTAACCCATTTGCAACTGGACGTTTTATCCGCTGCGTATTTTTTTAAGGGATTACAGTCAAATGGAATGATTGTGTAGTGATGGTTCTTTCAACCAAATATATCAATAAGCAGTAAGCTGTAAACAGAACTGAAATAACCGCATTGGAATTACGCTATCGCAAAATTACGAGAAATGGCTACCACGAATGGTGTGAGAGTGGAATCCTGATCTTCAACAAGCAGGGTAGACTTCACCATGTGTTCAATATAACCCTTCCTCATGGATTACCTGCTGGTTTGAAGCCCTACCTCCTTACCCTTTCACCTGCCTTTCAACCAGGATGTTTAACCAACCCTGAGTTACCTTTTTAACCAACTACCTGCTGTTGAAATTGGGGGCGGGGGGTGGCAGGTGCAACTGGTCAGCTGTAGGTTGTTCGAGGGCACAGTTGTGTAGGAGAACTTTTCGTTTTTTATGTGGAGAAGGTCACCAGGATCATTCTCCTGCCTTTGCAGACAGAGAGTCGTGAACATCAAAGCTGGCCTGTTGCTTCCGCTCTGTTTTCCGTCTCATTTTATGAG
Organism: Mormyrus iriodes; assembly: GCA_011763525.2. Lineage (NCBI taxonomy): Eukaryota > Metazoa > Chordata > Actinopteri > Osteoglossiformes > Mormyridae > Mormyrus > Mormyrus iriodes. The sequence goes on along the minus strand of JAAGVU020000062.1, from coordinate 1,683,392 downwards.
AACTGTAGTGCAGAAGGTTATTTATTAATCAATAAGGTAACACTAGGCTGAGCTCATTTTTTGTTTATATAGCTAAACAAACAGGTATTATTTCGCTCGCTAAGGCCAAGAGTTGACTTGGCTTACGGCACAGACATCCCCTTGAGTTACTGCAGGTTATGATCACGGCTGGTTGTTCGGAGGAGGGCGCCTCAGGGAACTTGGGACTTCGGGGCCCTGCAGTTGGGAAGTGCCGAACATCAACAACAGCGGCGAAACAACACGGAGGTCCTTACAAGCTCTGGGCCAGCCATCCAATCCCTGCCAGGCTCTCGGCAGTTTCAGGAGCCGACTCAGACCATCTGCTGTTTTGGAATTCGATCGAGTTGATGCGTTTCATCACCACATCGGCAGAATGTACAGAACTGTCCAGTCTGTTGAGATGCCCCAGTAGAGGAGCCAAAAAAAATAACACTTTTAATAACCAATATTTGGGAATCTACTATGTTCATGGCTGCATTTGCTAATTTAGCGAGTTAGCCTCTGATGCCAGCAGACAAGCAGCTAAATTGTGTATAAACAGGTGTTGATGCAGGATGGGACATAAGCAGACAGTTTGCACGTCTGTTTGGCGGGATGCTCAGCTTGGTGAGAACAAGGTGTTAGATGATGCGTGCCATGTTTTTAGTCAACAGTTTTTCCAGACTGAGCAATGCTCCATCTGAACAGCAGGCGTTAGTTCGCTGTGACCGGCAAGATCGTCTCTAGTGCGGCATTTGGTTTTAATTGCCGCGCCGCTGCACAAGACCTAATCAAGCGTGAAATTAAAGACCGGATTGTTTAGTGACAGGTTAAATATTTGTCGAAAGAGGTGCCGGTGTGTGGGCCCTTGTGCCTGCGGTTCATTGGCTGAAGTGTTTTCCTTTAACAGCTGCAAACATCTGTGCCCATGTTTGCAATAACTAAATAATAGTTCCCACTGACAGGCCTTCCATTGCGGCTCTTTTCAATCAGGGCATGTACAATGGAAGATGAAGTAATTTATTCAGTAATTAGTTTGTGGAAGTAAACATTTTTATGTGTACGGAAAAACTATGTATCCCTGCATTAGCAATGCTATGGCTGTGTTTTTATGTTTTGGTATTTTGCAGGCAAAATGTTGACTCAGGGTGCTGGTGTTTTACTGAACTTAGACCTAGAGTTGTTGGTGACATACTGCATTTCCACCGCCTCCTGGTGGTAACAATGTGAACTTAGCAAAGATGGAGAAAGAACTAAATTTCAATACAATGTGTCCTATTTTTTCCCCTGGGTGTATATTCACAAGTCTGTAAACAAACAAGAGGATTTGGACCATGAGAACCAGAAAGCAATTCAGCAAAAGCGTTAAAAAATCAGTGTGTCTTAAAGCTGGATGGGCCGACCACTGAACCTTAGCAAGATAGCGAAGGAAATCAGAAATGATCCGTCTTGTATCAGAGAAGGCGCGTTCGGGAAGTGGAATGACTGGATGGTGGAACGTTTGTCAGTCAAGCCCCTGTGATATGAAGCTTAATTCATGCTTCATGGAGGATCTGCGACAAGTTTGCTTAGTGCTCTGTGTTTTATGATCTGTTCCTAGGGGAAGTAAGTGAGTTTGCTACGGTGAGCAGTTTGAAGGCTTAACTTCTCAACATATCTGCCTTACAAACTAGCCAAAAGACTTTTGCGGACAAAGAGAACAGAAAGAAAAAGGCATGTAAGGGCAGGGAGAGCAGATTTACCCTTTTTATTATCCCAAGAAGAGTTAAGGATGTATTTGATTAGATCAGTTAGCTCAATAGTAATTAGCCCTGCTTGGTAGAATGTCACAAAATGAAGAGTATTGAATGAAGGGAGCATATTTCACTATTAGTGCAAAGGGATCCATGAGGTGCCTCTAATACCCGACAGGTCACAGACATTTAAATCTTTATTTTGAGACGGCCTAATGAGTACAGGTAGGCTGCGTGAAACAGCCAGCCCCAGAGTATGTAGCTCTGTAGAGCAGCACTCATCTGTAGCGTCTGTAGAATGATTATTGCTCTATCAGCGTGGATGTGGCCTTATGAGCATGTAAGGTACTGTTTCTCTCCATCTAGCTGGATGCAGGAGGTATGCAATGACCTGATCTTTAATGATGTTCCAGACAGTGCAGATTTGCCTTGATGAGGCCCTCCCACAGGTGAAGTCACGTCCTCGACGTCGTCAGATGCCCAATTCTGCATTTTCTCCACAGAGAGGACAGCGGGCTGAAGCACATTGTATGGCTGCTTCCTGTTTTTATTTGCGAACCTGAGGGTAACCTCACGCTTTGTTTAATCAATACATTGTGTTTCGTATTACAAGAAACCATCGTGAGATTTCCAGGTGTGCTGATCACAATAGCTCATATTCGGCGTGGCTTGTATCTTTAATATTTACCCTCATTACCAAATGCGTGTCTGAGGGATTTTATGGTGTGTTAGTTAGTGAACAGCTTCTATCACCAAGTCATTAGGTCAGTAAACAACCAGTGACCTGTATCTGTTCTCTTGCTGTCATCTGTCCTGTATCAGACTGCCGTCTGTCCTGTGTCTCCCTGCTGTCTGTCCTGTATCACGCTGCCATCTGTCCTGTGTCTCCCTGCTGTCTGTCCTGTATCACGCTGCCGTCTGTCCTGTGTCTCCCTGCTGTCTCTCCTGTATCACGCTGCCGTCTGTCCTGTGTCTCCCTGCTGTCTCTCCTGTATCACACTGCCGTCCGTCCTGTGTCTCCCTGCTGTCTGTCCTGTATCACGCTGCCGTCTGTCCTGTGTCTCCCTGCTGTCTGTCCTGTATCACGCTGCCGTCTGTCCTGTGTCTCCCTGCTGTCTCTCCTGTATCACGCTGCCGTCTGTCCTGT
>JAAGVU020000062.1:1648879-1659500 GCA_011763525.2 Mormyrus iriodes | reverse complement strand
CCTGTGTAATCCGCCTCTCTTCACCGAAATGAATGAGTAATCCGAGTAACGTGAGGAGCCTGTGTAATCCGCCTCTCTTCACTGAAATTCACGCTGAAGCATTTTAGTTTGCAGTGTAAACAGCCTCACAAGACACAAAACGTTACTGTAATTATGTACTGCTGGACTGCACATCCTTACAGACTTGTAAAGAATTATCTGGAAAGTCCAAATGGGCCGCTCAACAGAATTATAGGAACAAAAGTAAAATCTTCTAAGTAGGCGTGTACAGAAGGCTTCATCTATTATCTAAAAGCTGTAGGTTTGTGTCATGTCACTTAGATAAAGATTAATAAGCCACTAATTTCCCTATATGCAAATCAGTCTTTGAGGTGGAACAGAAGTATTGGGGAGGTAACTGATCTCTGGATTCATTAAATCGTATTTTGATGTATTGCTTGCTGCTCTTGACTTGCTGCGAATTTCCTCAAATCAAATCAATTTCGTGAGACACAGTGCTATTTCCATAATGCCACCTCAATTAAGGTAGGGAAGGAAATGGAGATTTTCCTCTCTCGTACAATATAGATGGACAACCAGTGCTGTGAAAATAGACATGGTGAAATGTCGAAATGTGCAGACGGGCTGTGAGCAAAAACGAATCCATCTATCCATCCATCTGTCCATAATTGTTATCCAGTGCTGGGTTACAGTGCAGTCAAAGATTGTGATTTAAATATTATGATTTATAAAATAAAGTATTACTGACACAGGAGTCTGAGAGTTACTGCATTGGTTATGAATAAGAAGAATTGCACAAGTCAAGGACAAAGTGGGTGGGTGGATTGAGGCAGAGAGTATTTGAATTTAAAGCTGTTAAATCTGGAATCTGTACATTGTTGGTCTTTGGTGTGTTGTAGTGGACCTGTTGAACTTGTTCTTCATTTCTCTGCTTCTTGATTGGTTAGATTACTGGTGGTGGGGGGAGCTGGGCAGAATACTGAGAGGATGTGTTTTGGTTGGTGTGAGTCCAGGGACACTTTGGCATCTTTAAGGGTACTCTGCTAATGCTCTGTCTGTATTGGTTTTGACAAAGTAACTACCATTCAGAAACCTGCCCTTTACAGTATAGAATAGAATAGAAGATGGTTTACACACATTTTTCTGCATGCATGAGAATCACTTCAACACCTGTACCCTGGAAATGCTTTCATGGACAGAGATTGTCAGAGCATTTTGCTTTGATTTATATGTAACTTAAGTTCCTCACGATAACAGAGCTGGTCCACCTGAGCCCTGTACAAGTATGAGATTCCTGGACAGAGTGCAGCATCTCCTATAAGCTCATACACAGACCGCAGTATGAGATTCCTGGACAGAGTGCAGCATCTCCTATAAGCTCATACACAGACCGCAGAACCCACCTCACGTGCCAGTTACATGTCAGGTGTTTTATATATATTGAGGTTAGTATGAAGAACTTCTTGTATCTTGTCCATTTCTGCTTTGGGCTGCCGGCCTTACTGTTAAAATTCCGAATTTGTTTGTTTCGTATTCCTGGAATTGCTGTAGTTCAACACACAATGAGAGGATGTGAGCATCTGAGGTTTACGTCAGCGAGGTGTTAGTTGCTGGTTTCCAATGTTAGTAGCCTTCGGGCACTTTAAAAAAAAAAAAAAACATCAAACCATCGCTAATGTCATATTTCTCAGTTTTTCAGGAAAAGGGAATTAGTTTTATAAAAAGCATAATTATATGCATGTTGTTCAGTGTGTAAGACGGACCGTATGACTCTCGTGGAAAAAGCATTAACCCTTTCCTGAAACTAGTGATTTACAAAGACTGTTTAAAGGTGGAAAAACAGCTCTCTGTCGGAAATTATATTAAGTCATCATATTGACTCAAGGCTGCAGTTATATAAAGTTATGAATGTTTTCTGGAACTGTGGTTGTGTCGTTTTGTGGTCCTGTACAGACCTGAAATCTCCGTCTGCTTGAGTGCATGTGAAACCCGACTCGCTGATGTATTCTGGCGTGCGTTAACTTAATGCTTAGACTGCGGCCAATTCAGCTCATAAATAAAAATGTTTTGGAAAAAAGAAGAGAACTGTTTTTACAGTGTAAAAACGAAAACCAAGGAAACGGCAGATGTCTACGGGAAGAAGTGACATGAAAAACAGAACTTTATGTTCCCCTTTCTTGGAGCGGAGAATATTCATTTTGATTGCTAAAATAATTTGCCTGTGAGTCTCTGCTGAGCTGATCTCCCTTCTGAGGCTGAATCACTTTAGCAGTTTTGAGGCTGGAATTATCAGAATGCATTGAGCAGAGATTCCCACAGCGTCAGTCCCAGCTCCTCGAATTTATATTACGTTTATTTAGCAGTAACTTTCATCCAAAGCACCATACCTTTTTTTTTTTTTGGAGAAATCAGGGTCAGCCAGACCTTGGAGCAATTGAGGATTAAGGGCCTTGCTCCGGGACCTAATGGTGACCATCGCTCTGCTGACCCTGGGATTTGAACCTGGAGACCTTGGGTTCACAGGCAGAGGATCCTAAGCTACAACCCCCCCGCCATTTAATGCTGAAAACTGCAAATGGCCTGGATCAGGTACCCTGCAGTGGCCTTTGGACGGACATCGATCGAATGGCTTACCAAGATGGAGGGCGACAGCCTGGCACCGCATTGTCAGGGCTGATGTATACCAGCTGGATCTCAACGACAGCTCGGGCTGATTATGTTTCCCATAATCCCCTGCTGCAACCCCCACCGGCCGAGGGCATCTTTTCGATCGTGTTGACAGGGAAGTGGAAAATCTCTAGTCATTTAGCAAATGTGACGGCCCAAAGGGCACGTCCATAAGCAAAATCGTTTAATGGCCACGTCAATCCCCGTCTTCTCCCGGGTGCCATGGCAGTGTTCTCGCTGGATGGCGGTGTTCTTGCGGGATACCGCGACCAAAAGCTGCCCATTAGTGGCGTCTGAATCCATCATTGGCTCCATCAGTGGGATGCTATGGAATCTGACAGGTACGCCATCGCGGGCTGAGCTGGGACATACACTCCAATGCCCCTCTCTCTCTCTCGCTCCCTGCCATCCTTTCGATTGTGAGCACCGTGGCTCAATACTTGTCCAGCGTGAACATTTATTTGTCAAGAATGATGGGGGAAAATGAAAAATCCCACACCGGCCGATAAAAGCCGGAGAACTGACAGCCCTTCAACTGCACATCACCAAAATCCACACTCTTGTCACCTTCAGAAGCGTGTGTGTGTGTGTGCGTGTGCGTGCTTGACATACAGATCTAGATGATAGACTTCAAGCAAACAACACAGGGCATTCTTTTATTATGAAAAATGAAATTTCACGATTTCATCCACAAACCACCCAGTGCCGGTCCGGAAAACGATGCCTGTCACGAGGGTGAGAATTCTTCTGCCTACTGTGGTACTGTAGCAACTGAGACTTAAAAGATGGTCTATTGGGGGGGGGGTGAAATTTTGGGGAGACTTGGGTAGCAGAATTCCGGTATTATAGAAGGAGAGCTGCCTGTGAAGTCTGCTACTCTCCAGCTATCTGTATGAAAAGAGAACCTATGTGCAAATAAGCACCTTGGGTTTACTTGGTCTACTTCGAGTCATTACAGGCATCTTCTGGGACACTCGCCTCATCGACCGTTTCTGGCCATAACATGACTCATACGCGCACCATTAGGGAGTCCGACTCAAGCAACAGAGCGAGTCTCAGGGCAAAAAAAAAAACGAGCCTTAATTACGCGGCTTTTCACCAAGATCTCCGTCTCCCAGACCGCGACACCATTAGGAAAAGCCTCCTGGCAATAGGCGACTGCCACAGCCCCCCCGATGAACCAATCTGCAGATTGAATTACTGCAAGCAGATTGAATTATAATGCACGGTGCGTGGCTTGGGTCTCTTAACAGTATTAACCTACCATTAATTAACTAACCCTCCTCTAATTAATTAACACCATTAACCCACCGTTAATTTAGCAAGAAGCACAAAATTGGAATTGTGGAAATGCTGTTATCGGCCGGCTAATGCCTTTGGTCTCCATATATGTGAGCTGTATTAACACTGTGCCTCTCTATGTCAGGAACTGGGTTACAGGAAACTGCTCCAGAACTGATGGTCCATAGGTAAGTGAAGCACACCTTCATCTGGAAGAAACCTGTCTGAGGCCATCAGGAGAGACTCCACGTGGTGCCCGGCCAGCGAGTGCTGGGGAATCCTGAGGATGAACGTCTTAATGTTCTGTAGCAATTATGCTTACTGATATTTAACGTGCGTTCAGCCTGATTTTAAAAATGCAAATAAAGACCACCAGTCTACCAAGACCTTATGTTAAGCCTGCCCTGGCACAGCATTCGGAGGCTGGAGTTTCTCCTTGTTAACAGCACGGGAACACAAAACCCAGCTCACCGTCACACGGTTGTAAAATTTGATACTATCTCTTCATGAATTGTGCATATAACGTTACTAATTAATCCTAGAAATATTTATTTCTGTATTTTATCACAATATTCTCATTTTTTTCAAGACATTTTTATTTGTGTATTGTGTAGTCTTTAAATCTGTTCGCATTACGTTTACTAGTTTGCACTGTGCTAATAATATTCGCAATTGGATATTGCAAAGAGAGGGAACCTGTGGGCACCTGATCCAGGAGGTTTCCTGTGCCTCTGGGGATGTGCCCTGGGTACGGGCTTGTAGAGGATCGATGGGTAGTAATTGGGTACCTGTGTAATCAGAATCTGGACGGTTATTTATACAGCAACTTGACTTATTCTTTGTGACTCAAATACTAACCCAAAGCCTCATTTTGAAAGAATTTCTCATTTTCCGAAAAAGTAACAAAACTGGTCATGGGTTTTAAGTTGTCTGACAAAAATAGAAATGGGAAGCAGAAGCGGACAGTCAGGAACTGAAAAGAACCGACGAGTGTCATGTGAGCGACCAGGAGCTGGGAAAGCAGATAAAAATACACGCAGCTCTCTGGAATGAGACCAGACTCCAGGAACTGAAAAGAACCAAGATGTGCATCAAAGGGTCAGTGCTCTTACAGATCTTCTAGGGAACGTTCCCAACCATAGCCTGGGAAAAGTCTGGAAACACCTACACGTCCTTCATGTGACCTATTCTATGTCTAACAGTTCTAGTTGCTCTGCAAGGAGATGCATTTCATAGTGGGGCAACACATGTTCTGCATCATCTTCAACATGAACCTTGTTGAGCCTCTTAACGTCTGGAACTGCATGTGATTCAGTCTGGGGTGCTGTTCTTCTATCTTAGGAAAATCTAAGACTCTCTGGCTTGAATGGCCTAGGAGGGCCTGCAGCCAGGTATCTAATAATGTTCAGGTTATCTAATAATGCCCACGCAGTCATCTTCCAACTGCTTATCTTGGATAGGGTCCAAGGGAGACTTGGAGACCATTTCTCAAGGATATAAACCTTTGGCATTCCTTGAGTGGAATGCTGTTCTGTTGTAGGGGGCATACCAGTTTAGAGACTCCAATTACCCAAACGGCCAGTCTTGGGACTGCTGGAGTAAACCTGTATGACAGAGGGAGATCATGCAAACTCCAACTTCAAACCCACAACCCTGGAGGCAACAGTGCTACCCACTGAGACCCTGTGCTGCCCTGATTTAATAATGATGTTCTGAATATTAGGGAGGATTTTCAGTGGTTTATTTATTATTTTTATTTTTTTCCTCCATTGATTCCCAGCTGGCACCTTCGTATCATACATTTATCCCTTTTCTCCGTGACGGGAGGCGTCTAGCCCGTGCGCCTCATTAATGGAGCTAATTAAGAGGAATGCTGGTGAGGGACACTCTTTGAGGTTTCCGTAGAGATTCTCACCCCTTCCTCGAAGACACGATCCTGTGGGTTGTGCAATGTGCCTGCCGGATGCTTGTGTGCTGGTTTTGTTGGCTTCCTCGGGCAGTTTATACTATGCCTGTCAAAGGTAGTTTTCCTATTGGATGCACTAAAAACACACAAACACTGGATGACATCACTCCAGCTGGACAAGGATTGGTCTGTTCCTGAACTGCCTACACCTTGTGCAACCTCGCTAGTTAAACTCGCAGGCAAGTTTAAAACTTCATACAGTCAAGCAATATAGTATAATTAGATCTTTTTCAAGTCTGAGGTGGTCTATTAAGTGGTGAATGAACTTATTAGGGTAATGAACCTGATTTTATTTTATTAAAACCACAAAAAATGTGAGAGAAAAAAACAACGGAAAAGATTACAGAGCGTTTCTCTTTCTAATCTGGATTCTATCCATTTTCTGTAAAACCCTGATGCCCATATTCTGTCCTATTCATGGTTGCAGAACATGCAAGGCAAGGACTAACCCAGGACGGGGCACCCGCCTGTCACCGAGCAGGGAATAACCCAGGACGGGGCACCCACCCATCGCTGGCCATACATACCATACACACACATGACTGACTTGGTAGCTCCTTAGCATTCTGTTTGTACTGTGGAAGGAATCCAAAGAACCTGAATAAAATCCCAAGATGACCTGGGGAGAATGTGCAAGCTCCACCCACATGGAGCTGGGATAGGGACTGAACCCCAGTCCTGGAGGTATGAGGCAATAGGGCTAACAACTGCACCACCCTTATTGGTATTTTTAGACTGAATAAGTAACTAAATGCATTATTGTATATTTATTTAACATGGGATAGGAGTTTTTCATTTGCAACAATGGCCAAATAAGCATTTTGAACTTGACGATGACAATATCTAACAGCATCAGCATCGTTTGAAAAGCAAACACAGCGAGCAGGAACCTGAGCCTGCAAGGTAGAGAAGCTGGCGTGATGAGCGTGAGCCCGCAAGGTAGAGAAGCTGGCGTGATATGTCAGTTTGCCAGACATCTCTGAATAATTCAGTCCTGCTGCAGAATTGCCAAACGCTGAGCCGAAAATGCCCATCGACCAGCAAACTTGCCCCGTCAGCCTTCTCTATGGGAAGTCAGAAAAGGCATTTGATGCTTGGCGTTGTTGCACTACACTAACAAGAATGATCTCTGAATTCGATACGCCAGCTGTTCCCACAATGATGTACTCAGTGTCGGGGGTGTATTGATTTGTAGCATTCTTCCCTGTGCCAACCCCCACCCCCCCCCCCCAAAACCATCTCAGTAAACTCAAAGAGGGTTTGCGCTGAGTCTGGGGTTCAAATGAATTAAAGACTGGCTCCTAGAATGTTCTTTACCTCCTGGCTGTGGCTGGCGGACAGAGCTGATGTTAATGCGCTTTGCCGTTTAATAACACCAATAATAAGCATTGCTGTTGCCTTGTCATATCCCCGTGAACTTATTCATCTCATCTCCCCTGTCACGATGACATTCGGCTCAGAGATTATTAATCACACGGTAAAGTCGTACGCTGTGTCTCCTGGGTCTTTGTTTTGCCGATTAGAGAAGGCAGCACATTTATAATACTACATTACACGTTTCCATGTATCTTGTGGTCGGTCTTATATTATTTGGACTTCTTGCCAGAATTACAGGCGAGCATCAGTGCAACTATTATGGACTGCACGCTGTAAATATTTTGGAGGGAAACCGCGTGTTCCTGTGTGACAGCTGTGTTTTGTTACTGTGAGGAAGAACGAGGCCAATGAAAGATGTGGCTTTAGCGATGGAGCATGACAAATCTCCCCTCGAGTAACGCAAGAAACGGATCAAAATCTGGCACCGTTTCTAAGGGCGTTATTGAGGCTAGGTTTTCAGCCTTGCTTCTTCTGAATGCTAATCTTTCCTCCCCTCTCCGTCCTAAAACAGGGGAAGGGCTTGATGCTGTTTTATGGGGAAGCTTGATTTCTTTGAGTTTCCCTTTAGGGGGGGTTGAGTGAGAAAGGGGACAGTGGACCTCTCTAGGAAGGCCTCTGACCTCAACGATACACCTCCTTAGCCTTTAGCATACCGTAGCTCTCCGTTAAGTTTACCATCTGAAGCCTCAGGGAGGCAAGTTTTGTGAAAACAAATCGATCGATCTCGGAGCCAAGAAAGGAAATGACATCATACTGTGACTTGAAGGGCTTGGACGGAGTAGTCCTATGACTTTATACTCTCTGCTGATTGTCCACCCATACAGGAAGGACGCCAACTCTGAGGACAAAACAGCGTATTGAGTCAAATACCGTTTGAGGACTGAAAAATCCATTATGGTGCCGTTAAATCCATTTGTGCTGTATTCCGTACCATTGGAAACATTTTACAGTCCCTGTTCCCTTTAGGGATCCCCGTAGAACTGTAAACAAGAACCGTTTAAAACATTTGACAAACATCATACTCACAAACACATAGCAAAAACAGACTTCAAATGCATCCATATATTTCGGCATGTAATTGGCCTGCCAGCAAAAACAAACTGCGGGTGGGCCGGCTCCCAAAAGTGACTTTGTAGAATCTGTTCTTTTTATTCAGAGGTGCACTGTTTAAAGTCCGTCACCCATTGGTACTCCCACGCCGTGCCTCCCTCTCCCAACGCCTCCCTGAAACGCAAAACCACTGAAAAGGCAGAACGTCAAAGCAGCTCCATTTCTGTAATAACAGTTTTTGTTATTTTTTTAATGAAATTGTTTATGATCCTTAAAAACGCTGCGGAACTGTTTGGGAAAGAAATTGAGCCTAGGTAACAAAAAGCAAAGTGTTCATTTAGTAGGATTACATTTTCTTGACTTTGGTAGACTTTTGTTGACACCCTGTCTTCCCTTCAACTACCCGTTTTTAATTCAGTTTTACTGTCTGCAACAAATGACTTAATTACAGTAAATGTGGTGTGAGAACATGTACAGTAAATGAGCAGGGAATCTGCATGCTTCTCCATGCATAGGCGTCTTTGTGTCTGATAGCATCGAAGATTAAGCAGAATCCTATGTGAAATATCCTGGAGAATATCTGGTTTTCTGGTGTTACCCGGTGGCTCATTTCATCCCAAGCAGGGCCACATACCTTCAAAATCCTTTTCACAGTCAGATGTTTCTCTCCAACTGAAATGCCTGCAGCCCATGTGACCATTTTCCTGAACGCTATGCTACGTATCCCCTTTCGTTCGCGGTGCCACATGCCACATCAATAGTTTCATGTTGATCAAACGGGTCTGAGCCAAATGTCCTGCAAACCCGTCCCAGACGCAGAAGTTTTCCCTCAAACCTTTTCAATTTCAGATGTTGATACAGCTGCTGTTGTCCGCGATGTTATTCTTATTACGCTACTCTGGTAATGCTGATGTCATTTACACAGGTGTGCTTTCAGTATTCCTCATGGTTTCAAGATCCATACGGTACGTCCATGTTGCTGGCGGACACTTGCATGTCGTATTGCTCCTTCTATTATACAGAGACTTCTTTCAATGTCCTGAGATGAAATACGCCTTCCCAATAATGCATACCTCAAGGGGGTTCAGATATAAATTACCCTTCATGCAGAGACGCATGTCTTGCATGGTCGATGACATAAGCATTCAGCTATTATGCATAGTGTATGATTGTCTTATGGAGGTATTAACATAGATCCTCTATCCAAAATGATAATCAGCTTAAAAATCTGACACCCAGCATATATTAATCAATAGTAGCTGTCGTATCCATGGTAACCAATAGTCCATAAATATAGCTTATTCTGGCTGCGTCGCGTTGGGACGGAAAGTGTAGATTCTGCTGTATTAAAAGGCTTTTCTTGGTTCTCTGCCGATTACTTGACAGTTGACTCACTGGTTCTTTATGGACTGACGTCAGTGAATATGCCTATGTTAGTAAGTTTGGACCAATGCATTCAAATGAGAAAAAAAGTTTTATTTGACCTGTGTGTTAAGCTTAGGAACATTATTTTCTACTTCATTCTGAAATGTAGAAAAATGGCTACGCCTATTGTCCCCCCGTTAATGAAAGCTTTGGAGTGGAGTGTACTGAGACTGTTTTCCTGTCACAGGAATGCTCTGGTTTTAAATTGAAAATCCTGACCCCCATGAGAAATCTGCTTTCTGCTTATTTAAAAAAATAAATATTTAAAAAATGCAATTCAGCTATTCAACAGATCAGCTATTTTTTGATTGTGGTGCATTGGGTCGCACTGTAACCTCACACCTCCCGGGTCATCGGTCCAGGTCCGAATCCCCCTCCTTTCAGTCTCCAGAACTGCTTTAAGTGAGGTGGGATGAGTTCTGTGTTCATAGAAAGCTTTCTGAACACCACAGTTGTCCCAAGTTGTTATTTTTGAGCTTGCGCTGTTCCTGTTGGCTTTAACGAGTCTGGCCATTCTCCTCTGACTGCTCTCATTTAAAAGGTGTTTTCAGTCAGAAATGTGCAGGACACACTGCATGTTCTTGTTTATCGTGCCTGGAAATAATAGGAGGGGGGCCGTTTGAGATGCTGGAGCCACCAATTACCACGCATCTTCACCACCCTTGGTCGCACCATTAGTGAACCTCTAGACCCTGCCTGAGTGCTGTATGCATTCCCCTACAGCTACATGATTGGTTGTTTGGTGGAGCAGGCTTACCTAATAAAGTGCCCACTGAGAGTGTGTGTGTGTGTGTGTGTGTGTGTGTGTGTGTGTGTGTGTGTGTGTGTGTGCGTGTGCGTGTGCGTGTGCGTGTG
>JAAGVU020000062.1:1630157-1640229 GCA_011763525.2 Mormyrus iriodes | reverse complement strand
AATCCTTTCACAAGGCGCTGTAATGGGCACCCGCTCTGTGACCGGCCTTGGATGTCGAGGTGAATCCTTTCACAAGGTGCTGTAATGGGCACCCGCTCTGTGACCGGCCTTGGATGTCGATTTATCTGGTGTTGATCTGTTTTATTACTTGAATCACACACAGAGGGTCTAACTTTGACACCTGCCCTGCTGTAAACTCTTCTGGAAGTTTCCACTCCACCCGGCCGCCGTCTCCATGGTGCCTCCTTGTGAAAAGCCTTCAGGGCACCTCTGTCCCTTCCTGCCTGCCTTTCTGCCCTGATTATGCCTTTTTTACACATCAGCTTCTTCACTTAGTGCCCCCCCCCACCCCAGGCTTGTCCTTCTCGAATGTTACATGATCCCCTAACCCCGGGAGCACAGCTAGTCAGTGGTGCTATTTACCACCATGCAAACCACACATTAGCATTTGCTGGCTGCTGAGGTTTGGGGGCCCCCTGTTGGCCACACACTGTTACTGCACTAGAGGTAGGGGCCCCTGAAGTGACTTTTTGAGTGGGGACCCAGAAACATCAAAGCTGTCCCTACCTAGCGTGCATGACCACTTCCTGTGATGGACCTCGCCTCGTGTTAAGGACTCTTGTAGGGATGGGTGACCAGGTCCTTGGCTAACTGAACATGTTATTTTTTTTGTTTGTTTGTCTGACATATTTATATACAAAGTGATTTCCAGTTTGATCCATCTATTTAAGTGAATGATCTCCTGAAGAATTTCAGGCTTAGTGTCTCCTTCACGGTTAGCCCAGCTGAGAACATCCTGGGACTTCAGTAGATGACTTTCTGGACGCTGGGCCACCTGCTTAATCGCCATGCGGCTCACTGGCGCCCTCTACCCTTAAGGCCACAGCCTCAAAATAACACATAATCTTTGTTTAAAGAGGTAAGTGAGCGACGCGGGAAGGCAGGCCTTGAAAGCTGCTCCTGCTCTCACTGTCTCGCCTCATCTCTCATCGTTATTTCTGCCCGTTCACACTGGGACCGTCTGTTCTTGTCAAACCTGCCAGTGATTGACAGCAAGCAGGTGTCCCGCCCACCAAGGCTTTCAAATCCCCAATTTCTCCGTCACTTCTGACATGTTGTGTGAGACTAAAATGATTTGCTGGAAACCTGCTGTCACGGCTCTTAAATATACCTCAAACAAGCCTATATTTTAATGCCGTTCCTTGGCAGAGCGAAAACGTTTGTGCCTTTTGGATTTGTGTCCCCATCTCCTTCATACTGCCCTGCTGCTGGTAGCTACATTTATGGGGCGTTAGGATTGGCTGCTGAGTCACAATCACTTCTGCAACAGAACAGGAAATGATGTCGCACTGAGGCTAACGGGGGCACGGGGGGGGTCGATCGGAACGTCTATGTCATCTCAGAGTTATAGCCGGATTTGCGAAATTTGCACCAACATATAGGAACAGCAGCCAGTCTCCCACTGTCCCCTGCCTACAGAAAGGTTATTGTCACTGCTCCCTGCTTGAACTCTAAGGACGAGAGCGATAATAGAACTTTGGCCAAGATAATGATGTCATAATGGCTGATATCATTAACTGTGCAGATATTTGATATGCATGATTATTGCAGAATGTAATGGCAATTCCTTTCCATTACATTTCAGGCTTAGGGGCTTTGCATATTGTTTTCCCTCTCCAGAAAGAGAGTCCTTTTATCTTTAAAAAAAATCACCATCGCATGAAAGACGCCCTCACAGAGGAGCAGGAATTTAGTAACACACACATTTCTTTAAGAAACAAGCCTGCTCGATTCTGTTCTCGATTCTGTTCTCGTCTGAGCCGTGGCTTCTGCAGTCAGCTTTGCATCGTCGTCCTGTTTACCCTGGTTTGAGCTTTTTGGCAGAAGTCAGTCGGCTTTTGTTTAGGCATTTTCTGCGCTCTTTCCTCTTCCCATCATCCCTGCTGCTGACAGGCGCCCCCACAGCATGCTGTTACCGGCGCCGCGCTTCACGGCGCGGCTGGTGCTACCAGGCTGGAGACTGCCGTTTGATCTGAGCCATGGCTGCTGCCTCACCTTCAGGCTAAAATGTTCCACTTCAGTCTCGCCGGACTACAACCCTCGCCTCCACATCTCTGCAGTGCCTTCTAGATGCGGCGTAATATATTTGGGCGAGGACGTTTGGTCTTCATCCAGGGAAAATCTTCTCTGCAGGCCTCCCAGAAGGCCCCTTTTTGCTGGGGTCCTTTGGAGAGAGCTGCCCACATACGCTTTCGTCCGAAGCTCCTTCGGTGTCACACTTGGCTTTGCAGTAGCTTCTCGGAAAAGTGTGGGCTACAGATTTCACACTGCTGTTCATTTCCCTGCAATGTGTCGCTCTGAGCTCTGAAGGATTCTCGAAGCCTTCACAAAGCTCCCCTATCCTTGCCCCGGTGTGTTCCTCACCTCAAGCTGTGGGGCCTCACAGAAGGAGGGGTACTTGTATGTGCTTAACAAATGACTAGAGGTGACTACAGTAAATCAAAACATTTTAAGGTAATATCCTGTACTGAGGCAAGTTTAAACTTCAAAGCAAAAAGAGTATGAACACAATAATTATCATTTTTGGGGTATTTTCATTATTGTTAACAAAGGGGTATGAATACTATCTAAATATTCATTATAATAATTTCTTTTTTTTAGAGATGAGGGCTGAGGCAATGTGCATATAATGTGTATTATCATATATCCATCATATACAGTACAGTACAACAGTCCTTCTGATATCCTGTATAAATCATACCAATCGTATATTAAACACTGTACACGAGTCAGTAAAAGAAAACACAATTATTGTTAGAATTATGCTAATTAAAAGTAGCCCAATAAAAGCTATCAAGAATTTCCCTTCTCCGAAAAGTTCCTGGAGGCTGAACATCGGTCCCCAAGCTCTCCTCAGGGGCACCTCAGCCGCCGTTCCAATCATTTGCTAAATTTCACCACCAGCTCATTTAATAAATTTAATTAGCTAACGAAGTCAATGAGGTTTTGATTTGCCAGGTGTGCTAGTGGTCGAGTCAGAAAATACATCCGATGGGTGGTGCCAACTTGGGGGTACCTTAGGGGGGGTTCCGGAATTAAGTTAACATACTTTGACAGACATAATATCATAGTTTTACACCAACGCACACAGGAGCATAATAGCCCTATATTTGTTTGCTATCATTAGGCTGTTCATTTCATTAATCACACATGCAACATATTAATCTGCACGGGTTTGTTTAATTTTGACTTTTTTAACCCCTTACACGAACAATAGTTTTATACTTTACATGTTTAAGCCAACAATGATTGATTGATTAAACAATAATGTGATGACTGTGATTTAAGTTATTAAACCGCTTAATTTTAAATGTAAAAACTGCCCATAGCAGTTTTCTATGACTATTGAATTCAGTTTAGCAAAGCTGAAAATCTGTAGGAGATCGAGTTAATCTAGCAAAAGCAAACTAATGCTTTTGGCCAACCGTGGTTCAAATTGTGCAATTAATTTAGTCGGCAGCTCAATCAGAGGGAAGAAAAAGGTTAATTAAGTAAAAGCTGGGGTGGAGTGAGAAGCAGCACACTGTGAGGCCCTGCAAAAACAACGGAAACACATTTAAAGGGAAAAAAACACAAGCTAAGCTGGTATTTGCGAGAAATCCCTCCTGAGACTGCATAGGGTGTTATTTATGAATTGTATAAGGTTTGGTATCTTGTTGTTCTGAATTATTCTCAGAACACGTTGCTCTGAATCTTGTTTTCCTCTGTGGGGTTGCAGGGTAACCAGAACGGCTGTTTTCTCTGAATAAACGCTCGCACAGCTGCTGGGGACTCCAGAGCTCGCTGCGAATCCACCATTCAGTCAGGATGGCCGGTCAACAGATAAACAGGCGTGGCCGAAATAAGCCAGGCGTCTCTGCGTGGGGTGACAAGGCCGGAGCGCGTGATGCAGAGGTGGAGGAGGTGTAGATGATGCCCCTCCCAGCTCTGCCATCTCCCTTCATGTAGCGCTTTCATTCAGGCAATTCAGGTACAAAATACACCATTTTTGTTTCTGGGGCCCCACTGGAAACGTCACCTCCCCCCCAGATGGTTCAAAAACAAAATAAATAGCTAGCCAATGGAGTGAGAGAATTGTAGGTAGGTAGCTGGTTAGCAGTTCGACATCTCCTAAATAAGGAAAGGATTTATTTAACATTTAGTGCGAACCTTGGGGGCCCCACGTAAATGCGTGGTTTGAGTGATGGCAGACACTGCCGGTGAAAATGCCCTTCCTCCTTATCAGACTTCCTCCTGGCCCGAAAGCTGCTGTGATGCAGTGTGAGATGTCTGTGATCCTACCCTCTCATCTGCCTGAGGTTCCGGCTGCCACTATCCGGAACAGGACAGGCTAACAAAATCATGGAAAATGTCTTTGCAAGAGAGAAAAATCTGCCCCTGAAAACAAACGAACAAACTTGTTTGTAAATTCAATGTAACCTTATCTAATACAAGGTAATCTTCCGGTCGCCATGGCGCTGCAGGCTTGTGGGCTGGAGGAACGAATAAAACATCACGAGCCGTGGCTGAACTGGGTGCCGACGAGCTGCCCGTCACTCGCGTGGCGGATGCGGCTCTAGGCCGGGCCGCGGCTCTGCTTCCTTGCGGAAAGGTGTCTTCATCAATCAGGCCGGGCTCTTCTCCAGTAACACTCAGACGCGGACTTAATAAAAGCCACTGCCTGCTATATGTTCTACCTGATGCCATTTTTCATCGCTATCGTGGATTCTCAGCCTGGATCTGCTTCGTTGCTGCTAACGAGAGAAAGTCACGCGAACCCTGGGATCCGGGCGAGTTTGAGCTCGGCATAGAATTGGGAAATGTGGACAGTGCGGCTCTACGTTCTGATAATTAAAAATCTCATTTAATAAAGTCAGCCGACGCGTGAGTGTCACAGCTTACAGAAATAAACGCAAATACTTACAAATAGCAGTGAGGACTAGTGGTTTGCATTTAATGGTTGACTTCATTTGTTCGTTAGAGGACCTTCCCTTTGATTAACGACGTGTAACACAGGATATCGTCCACGTATTTCGTTGTGTTGCAGAATCAGTCATTTGTAAATGAAAGAATTTATGATGAGTGCGAGTAGAAAGGCAATAAGGTAAAATACTGTCAGACACGCCGTCAGGTTCCCGGCATTTTCATCCATTTCAGTTCTTTTCAGCTGTTAATCCAACGTTCTTCTGGGGTAAATGGTTGTCCTTCACTGTCTGTCTCTTGCTCTTGACTGCGCCTCACATTTCTTTGTGAAAGGAAAAAAATGGATACAACTGACGTCCTCTGCATCCTACGCTGTCACAACAGAAAGTCCCTCTTCACACGCGTCGGCTGTCTATGATTAGTGCTGCATAATTGCAACGTAATTGCGTATTCCCCTCATTTCGTCTGCCTCGGCCTTTTGGCACCGAGTCAAACAATGTATGCAGACACCTATAGAATATCTGTCCCTATTGTATTTCCAATTTAGTGGCAAATAACAAATAACCCATAAAAATGCAAGATGCTGTAAAACTATTAGATAGGGCTATTAATTTGGACAACATCATGCTGCTTTAATTCCCGCTATTTTCCAGTTCAGAAGCTGAACAATTTGTATATCATAATTTGCAGTCCATTGGCTAAAACTCAAATTAACACAGAACATAAATGTTAGGCTGAACTGCGGGGTGGAATTGTAATGTGTGCAAAAACATGCTCTTTACTCATGTAATTAGCTTCTGCTTGTTCAGTCATGTAGGTATAATTTTCCATAACAAAGCGGCTTGAGTGAAATTAGTACATTTTTTCAAAATTATTATTTAAAAACATGCATGTGCATTGCGGCATAAATGAATTTTTCCCTGAGGTGTGCAACTCAAAGGTTCCAAACGTTGCAGGGGCATCAGACTAAAGCTAGCTTCTCTGTAAAAACTGAATATGGCAGGGGCAATTCTGAGATTTTATTTTTTTTAAGGTGGGGGGCATGACAGGGACCATAATTCATAGAGAAGGACCGACCTTATTGTTAGCCAAGAATGTGTTTTGAATCATCAATGAGTGACCAGGGTGGGGCACTCTAAGGGTCAGTCAGCTTTCATTTGGGGCCAGTGCCCCTCTGGCCCTGCCCCTCCGGCCCTGCCCCTGTACACGCCCCTGCTTCACTATATGTTACTTAGCAGATGCTTGCAACTTTGCAAGTTCTGCTCCCCATTTATATATAGCTGAACAGCTGACGTCTAGCCCTTCCCGAAAGGCTGATCCTTCAGGTACAAAGCCTGTGTGATTTATACCTCTGCTAGCTCGCCGCTGGTTTTCCAACCTGTAGGTTCATGAGAGATTCCAGCCCTGCCTGCAAGGCCTGGGCACCTAGTAAGAGATGGGGTTCCATTTCAAAGAATCGGAGCTGGTCATCAGCTACATCAAAGCTTTGAGGGGGCCATCTTTAATTCCTGGCAGTCTATCAGCAGCCCCTGTCATGCCGCGAAGGTTTGACGTAACATTGAGGAGTTTGTAAAAGAATTAAAAACACCAGAATTCGATTTGGTCACTGTGAGAGTGGCTGTTTACGCATGTTGGTTTTATCGTTTTAAAACTGATGCCGTTGCAATTCTCTAATCGATGGAAGCCGTCCGTTTGGGGACGCGTGACCATTTTACAGTCTCACTGAGCTCCTACGGACGCTTAGATGTCGCGAGATGCTGTTTTGGTGTTTCAGAAACGTTCGCACAACCGAGCCACTGATCAGGTCGGAGCCGAGTGATGGAATATGAAAGAAACAGGTTCAAGCTACTTCCTGCCATCTCTGGAAATGACATCACAAACCTGATATATCTCTTTTATAAATATCTTTTTTTATTTTATTTTCTGTGTGCATGACACTGGTTTAGGGATGGTCTTGTTTTGAATAGTAGATACTTTGCTTCGAATTGTGGTGCAAGGTAGAGGCCAGAGCCACATGCACCGAGGTGAAAAGAAACCAGCCACATGCATCGAGGTGAAAAGAAACCAGCCACATGCACCGAGGTGAAAAGAAACCAGCCACATGCACCGAGGTGAAAAGAAACCGTCCCACATTTTGGTTTTTTACACTACAATTGTGGAAACACCACAACATGTTTGGCATTGCGCTTTAAAGATCACTATAGGAATACTGGCGGTAATATTTATAAGCAATCAAAGAATGTTACAAATATCGTACATTGGACAGTTAATTAAGTAACTGGAGCAACAGTTGAATAAAGTTCTGCAATGTCTAAAAATTTGAAGTGTTTCCATAATTTTGGCCACTAGTGTCCATGATTCTCCTTAATTTGCTTCACTGGTAAAACGCAGTAGTCACTGTCAATTTCTCACATTTCTCAGATTGTATAAAATGTATCAGAGATTAGATGGAATAGTGAGGATAACATCCACCCTACCTGGAACGTACTACGACAGTCCTGGTACAGAGCTTATGTCTGTGGGGGAAAATGAGGGGCATACAATTACACCCTGACAGGAGCCCATGCCAAACTGGTACTCGTCTGCACTCCTGGTCCTTAAGGAGCATGATTGCATCCACCGGCTCTGCTAGGATTGATTTACTGCAATTAGCCAGCGATCCGTCCCTCTCTCGCATGCCCCGGGTCCCCTTTAGATGGCACTCAGACCCGAGATGAGAAGCTGGGAACGATCAAGGGTGACGGAGGAGTGAGGTGGAAGAGGCTCTAAACTGAGAACAATTTCCAGAAGGATAAAAAAAGTTTCATTTTTTTGTTATCCAGTCCCTTCTTCTTGGCCACCCATCTCTTACCTTCAGAACGTAAGATCTTGAAGAATGAAAATGCTTGTTTGTATTACGAGAGCTCCTAATGCAGGGGAATAGGATCCATCAGAACGTACTGTGTGCATATCCTGGGTGGAACTATTATCTTTGTTTAAAACATTTCACATCATTGAAAATTTTCTGTCCTCCCCATATCATGTCATTTTACCCAAATGCACAGAATGTCATTTTTAAAATACTTTTATTAATAGTTTTACAAGATTGCAACTCAATTCATAAATACAAACTTTATACTGAAAGTATCATAGATTTGAGACAGCTGCTGACATGGTCGCAGTAGTAATGCTCTCTAGGTCAGTGTTCGATTTTGCATAGAATGTGTGAGGATCTCAAATTCAAACAACGACAAACATGAACAGATTTAAGTAAACGAAAGACAGAAAAAAACACGACTTCTCAGCCTCCCAAAAATGTGTTAAAGCACTTATTTGAGCGTGGTGGTGATCTTCTGAAGGGAGAGATCTTCTTAGATGGACTGGTGGCTACAGATTTACTTCCTTGGACATGGAACACAGCAGGAATTTAAGTAAATGAGTAAAAAAACAAGATCTCTTTCAAACAGCAGAGGACGCGTGTCACGGATGTGTCATGGCATCTTCTCGTGCTTATTTACATTTCATCAGAGCACATGGCAGAACAAGCATGCAAATGCGTAGCCAAGGTCGCCGGTCCCCTGGGGCGCACCGTGTCTCTCTTCACGTACACGTCTGTATCGTTTACGTTTCGCGCTCCTTCGTTAGAGCACGGGTGCTAACGAGATGACACGTCGAGTAACACATTTTTGCGAAGCCAAGAGCCGCGAAACAGAACCATCCAGTGAGTCGTCCGCACGCACAAAAATTTATTCAAGGAAACCAATCATGGCGTTTTATTCACACATCTCTCAGAGTTCGGAGATTACAGTGTAAGATGAAAAAATCAAATGAGTCATAAATATAAGGTCTCACACAGATGCGTCTGAATTAGTTCAGTTGCTTTCATTTCCCTGGAGGGGTGTGTGGCCTGCAGTAAGAGCATATTGTGAGAATAAAGTTAAATTAAGATGCGTTCATGTGGAGCCAGAATTTCCAATTAAACAGGTCATGTTGGAATTTGGTAGCTAAACCTTTGTTTGACGAGTCAGGCTAACTATGTCTCAGAGGGTGATGTTGAAAATGAAAACTGCTGCAGATATGTGGATAGACGCTGTTTGCGTGAGTTGGGCCACTTTGATCACTGTTGAGTTAAATTAGTATACAAGTATCAAATTCTTGCGCAGAATGTGATGTTACTATTAATAGCGCCTATTAGCCTCCGTCGCCAGGGCCGTCCTTGGACCCGCATCACATCAGTCCGACAGCAGCCCAGGGACCTGCCGTCTTAGGTGCTGATCATGTGACCGCTCCTTTTCCCCCAGAAGGCCGCCGGGTACGGCGGACTCTCCGCAGAAGCCTCCGTGTGGCACGTCATTAAAACAAAAAGCAAAGCAAGAAAGGAAGAATGAAAAAAAAAACTGTTTTTAAGGTTAGCGCCGGCTTGCAATGCGCAGAGCCCCTCTTATCACAGCGCCTTCCTAAGCTACTTCAGAAAATACTATATAGTTAATAAATAAATATTAATGGAAATGCAAATACTTAATCCATACGGGGACAATTTCAGAGGTCTTACTGGAACTCTGAGCAAATCCCCAGTAATAACTATGCTTGGTGAATAAATAAATGTATATGTAAATGTATTTAATCCTTAAGGGGGTGCCTGGCAACAGCATCAGTGGTATTATAGGAACACTTAGCAAATTCCCATTAATAAAAGTATCTGGTAATCTGGTAAATAAATAAGCGTAAATATTTAATCCGTTTGGAGGATTTCATACCAGAATTATTAAATGAGCAGTTAGCAAATCCCAAGTAATGGGACTTCTCAGCAACACTGTTTCCTTGGCTAATTTACGCCCGTTACCTTATTCCTTGGACAGCCATTGCAGATATAATAAGGCTTTAGGAAGGCTTTGTGCAACTTAATTTCTCTGAAAAATTCAACGTTAATGGATAACCGCTGTCCATACTGGCACTCTCTTGTGCTTTGTAAATTTTTTGTTATCATTTTAAATAATAATAATAAAAGCTGTTAACTTAGATTAGAGAAGTGTGGAGGAGAGACCAAGTGGACACAGAGAGTTAAAATAAACCAATTTCCATCAGTAAACGCCCCTGGGAGTGACAGATACTGGGGAACGCAGGGTGTCCA
>JAAGVU020000062.1:1609329-1619649 GCA_011763525.2 Mormyrus iriodes | reverse complement strand
TAATCAGGCTGGTATAATAATCAGGCAGGTGTAGTAATCGGGCTGGTATAATAATCAGGCAGGTGTAATAATCAGGCAGGTGTAATAATCAGGCTGGTATAATAATCAGGCAGGTGTAATAATCAGGCTGGTATAATAATCAGGCTGGTATAATAATCAGGCAGGTGTAATAATCGCGGGGTTTGATGACGGCACATTTGTTAGATGGATCCATTACGCGTTTTCTAGTACCTTCAAACACCTACGTTTACAAACTTCAGTGCAGTCAGGTTTCTGCCCATTATCTGCTCCGCCCGTTATGGAATGCCTTAAGAATAACAAGGCAATTTATGTAAAGAATAATGATGAGAAAACGGGAGGAAAGCACTTTGGGATGAAGGGATTCCCGGTAAAATGCTCCTACGCTAGTGGGGATCAGTATTCCAGCTCCGTGTCGCCTCAGACGCGTGCTGTCAGCGGGGATATACAGCAGATTATCAAACACAGTGCTACTGCGCTTCCCGGACGCACGGCGATCCCTACGAGCGGTTTGCGGGGACTGAGGGGGCATCCGACCATGGGGGCCGCCCCCGCCCCGGCGATGGTCCATAAATTAGGATAAAGGTGCCACCCGCGTGCCCCGGGAATATGGGAATATCAGGCGGAGACGGACGCGTGCCTTCCTCTCCACCCTCATTCGAAAGATAATAACTTTTTATGCTTCCTTTCTGCGATCGTGACGTTCCGAATTTACGGTGAATTATATGTCGTCTTTGAAAGCGGGGGATTAAAAAAAGCTTAGCTATTCCGTATACGCAGTGTGTTTGTCCTTTGCAGCGAGTGCGAGTGGTTTCTGCCTCTTTGCCTGATGGATAGGGAGGGATTTCAGAGACAGCCTTTGCTGGGATCCATCACCTTATCGCATCAGCGAGCTCTGCTACAATACTATCGCCGAGTGTTTCTAGTATGATTTTGAAGCCATGCCCTTGGTTAACAACAGCAAAAGGGTTTCCTACAGCACACCCAGGTAAAAAAATATTTAGGGAATTAGAGCGGAATGGATTCTACAGGGAACCAGACCTGTAGAGAGGACAAAACGGCTACGGGTGGATGGGCACCAATATTATGTGAATGTAATATTTTATTAAACCCAAACTGCATCACCTGCCCCGCGGCCGTTGGTTTTCCATTTTTTTTAATCCCACGGGTATTCTGTAAATCACTTGACAACTGGTATAATCACACTATATAAAATAACACCAGACTTACGGATTGATGCGAACAGACTGATACTTTCAGCAAACTGACCTCTAAAACGACCTCTAATGGAACCAAAATGGGCCCCTATTTTTCACAGCATTTTCTTTGCTGCGCTGTTTGATCAGTACCAGGGTTGATTCTTTTCAGATCCATGTGCAGCGACCTCTGCACCACCCTGACAAACGTGTGATGTGCCTGAAGCGTTTTTAGTGAGTGTGTTTCACTGGACAGGAAGCAGTGACTGGTACCTGTGTTATTAAGCTGCAGTGTGCAGTGAATGGGTCCATACGCATGAAAACTATCCAGTCTTTGGTTACACTTTACCTAACGGTGAACAAATAATATAGCATTGTACTATTACTTATGTATTAATTTAACTAAGTCTTAGTTACATATTGATCTCATGTTAATTCATAATTAATGAACTGTGATGCATGTTTTATCTTACTATATTTGCGCAGTTACTATATTTGCTATACCTGTTAATTCTGTAAACCTTTGTGAATATTGAAGTGATCAGTAACTAAACGACCACAACACTAATGTATCGCGCATAATGTCTTTTATCTCAAGTTACAACTATATTTGTTCATGATTTGTTCATAACTTGTTCTTCAGTAGTAACTGAGTTATTACTAAGCATTTGTGCCCCATCAGGTAAAGTGTTGTCCAGTATTCAGAGTTAAACTTAATGACTACAGGAACACTGCACTGATTTAAATCGGGATGTGAAAATACACGCAGTCTCTTCAAAACGACCACTTTCATGCAGTTTCATGCGTATGAAGATGTGGCAGAGCTTCAGGATTCTCCTCGCGGCCTTCTTTCTTAAAAGCAGGCCTTCATCTACGTTTATGTACAGCTACATCATTTAGATATTTGTTATAATACAGGAAGGTCACGGTCGTGCTGCGTGGGATCACCAAAAACGCAGCAAACGTTTACGTCAATGAAATAGGCCTACATGTATGAATGTTTGTTTAAAAGGTGTGTTTTTGCTAATTATTTAAAAAACTGTTTGCACTTAGCTTGATAGGAACAAATAACCAACATGTTTTACTAGATTAATGTGTATTGGGCTTGACGGTGATTTGCTTTATTGATTATAGCCGCGTAATTAACTCAGTAAGAACTGCTTCACTGACGTGCACAGGCTGGGGCAGCAGCTACACATACTATATAGCTAAACAGTTATATATGGAGAATTGTTGTTATAAAGTTCTAACTTACTAAGAAGGGTATGCACAGTTAACAGGGGTCCTCTCTCAATACACTCTGCACAGCGCCCCCTAGTGCTTCTAGGAGGGAACAGCATTATATATAAATTGCTGCGTACTGAAGCAATACAGCTGCTGTTGTAGCTATGCTAAGGTATGGCGGTTCATGAAAAATTCAGACCGTACAGGAAATTAAATCCGATATACTGGGTGAACTGGTATACCGCCCAGCACTGCTTTAGAGTATTGCAAGTGATTTATGCCAAAAGCGTATTTGCTGCCTGGTGGATAACCCCTTTGGCACGTCTGTGTATAGAGAGAGAACTCCAATCTTTGAATGCAGCTGTACTGCAGAGGTGTACACTGGACCTCAGGTGTCCACGAGGGCTTTCCGGTCATTATTTCTCATTGGCGCTTCCCTGCTGTATCGTGTTCACATACGTTCACACGTTAACAACACCCTTAATTAAGTTTCCATGAGCAACTGGCATTTTGCAGGATGCAAATACTGTCTGCATACAGGAGAAGGGGTACCAGCAAATCAGCACACATCATTTGTTGTTTTCCTACAAGCAATAGGACAAACTGTTCATCTCACAATAGCAGACTCGCTTTGTTTTGGCGTCTGTTTCGTGAATAATGTGGTTTCCGGAAACTCCGATCGTCGCAGTTCATGGCAGATGGAGTGCTGCTCTGAGAGACTTTTTGAAAAAAGTTCCCAAATAAACAACGGAGTCTATAATCTGTTTATTTGCATATCAAATTAGATGCTAACCGCTGAAGCTCGAGTCCGTCTGTACGACAGGACTGGCGCAGCAGGGTACAGATGCGTGTCGCACACCTGGGTGTGACTCGTACGCTCAGCTGAATAAGGCTGTGGGTGTTAGTGCTGCAGCCAGGACTAGGGATAGATTTATAGGGCAGTAATCCAAATGGCTGCCTGTCTGCGGCCCAGATGACAGAGGCTTATGGAAAACGTCTACAGTCTTGTCAATCAAACAGGCAAACCTAAGGTGAGACAGCTCACGAAATCTGTCTGACAAGTCAAAACGTATCAACATTTTTTTTTCTTCTAGGAGGATGCAGTCATGATGCCCTTTTATATTGTAATTAACCAGAAAAGATGCACAAACATCATATATATTGAGTATATGCTCTATGCCAGGGGTGGGCTATCTTACCTGCAAAGGGCCAGTGTGTTTGCAGGCTCTGGGGAATCCCTTTAGGCCAGCTGTACACCTTTCCACATAAGATTGCCCACCTCTGCTCTATACCTTCCCAGCTCTTTTTTCAGCTTAAAAAAATCTTAAATATTAATAATAATTAAGTGAATTCTTTTGCATGGTGAGCAAAATTTACAATTTGTTACGGTTAAAGTGCACATGAGTGTTTTCTCCTCTTGGCATCATGTGGCAGGTGTCACCATCATCATGCTACCTCCTAGGTTCTGCAAGAATGACACGTTTGATCTCCCTTAACTTTTTACGGGATGCACAGCTCTTATGCTATAAGCACCTCTTCATTACGGGTAAAAGCAAACATGTTTTGCGCTTTTCCGGCTACCGTGAACGTCAGGTATCATCTCAGATAAAATCGGAGTCAGGGCCGAGTCGATGTGGAGGGGGTGACCACGGCGCCCCCTGCTGGGGAGAACATTATGCTCAGACACTCACCGTAGCTCCTTAAAGGGTTCTGCCCTGACATGTGGGGTTTCCACGGAGTTGCTGAACACTGCGCCCTCTGCACCTGGAATTAAAAGAGGGAAACGTGAAGCTCAGCTTCTTTCAGTGAATAACAGATGGATGCAAATAGAAAGGAGGGATTTTCACTGCGACTGTAACTGACCAGATTGTAATTCCACAGATCACCCCAACAGGGCCCTGAATTATCGGGAAAATAATTTAATGGCTAAAAATAACTCCCCAGCAGCACATAGTGCTAGTTTGCTAATAAATGCTTTGTTACTAGGTCTTGCCACAAGAATCAAAGTGAAAAATACAGAAAAGAATTTTAACAACAATGCCCAGCTGCAGTGGCTGGTGGATATTGCTGTGTTTGTTTGGTGTCTATGCCTATGATGATGATAACATGGTTGTGTCAGTTTAGAAGAACACAGCAGGGGTCTTGTAGGGATTCTAAACTTCAACCTTTTTGTGGAATTTGAACCGGAGCCCCAAGACAGACAGACGGACAGAGACACACACACACACACTGCTCGTAGTCTTCAGCATGCAAAGACACCGTGAAGCTAAAGATGAGAGCACTTCCACAAGATGAAGAATTTCAATCTATACTGTACCTGCTAGAAGATGGCATACTGAGTGATTTATGCGGACATCATCATCATCTATTAAAATACATACAACCAGAGAAACTGAACATAAACATCATATTTCCATCTACCAAGTCTGGAAAACACAGATGGGATGCGCAAGGCTTGCTGTCTCAATACTGAGCTGATGCTGGTGGTACAGCTATCCTCTCCTGCCCTCCAGAACCTAGTGGTGAAGGGGTTTGAGTCCCATTGCTGCTGTCTTCCTGCTATTATCATGGAAGGTAATATGCAAAAAAATCCAACTGGGTCCACAGTTCAGCAGGTGACAAAAATGGTAGGCATCCATCCACTGATCCATCCATCCATCCATCCATTGATCCATCCATCCATCCATTGATCCATCCATCCATCCATCCATCCATCCATTGATACATCCATCCATCGATTCACTGATCCATCCATCCATCCATCCATCCATTGATCCATCCATCCATCCATCCATCGATCCATTGATACATACATCCATCCATAAATTTCCATAATTGCCCATCGTATCTGGTTGAAGGTACGGAAACACCATTGGTAGGATAACGGTCCATCCCGCGGCACACACTTACCGCATCCCGCGGCACACACTTACCGCATCCCGCGGCACACACTTACCGCCAATCATACATCTTCAGTCATTTATAGATGCCAGTTTGCCTAAGTTCATGTTTTTGCGGACGGCCATTTCACAAAAGCTTTAGACAGAATCGTAGCTGTGTAATTGTAATGATGATGATAAACAAAGATTATATTTATTATTATTATGAATAATAACAAAACAAAAGCAAAGGTAATAATGATAATGAGTAATAATACCAAAACGGGCTTGGGCACGCCAGTGCATGCTGGCGAATCTGGGCCACTGAGTGCTTCTCGCTTAATACAAAGCAGGGGCCATTAATCAAAGCGCGAGCCGCCGATTCAGGTATAACCGACTGGCGATTTGCTTTGTGGACTGTGCCTTTGAAGTTCTCTAATGAGAAAATTCTGATTCAAAGGGCTTCATTGTGTCCCAACAATGCTCTAGCGTACCTCTGAAGAGCTTGTCTTCCTCACAGTACGCAGATACATGCTTCGGAAGCTAACACCAGCGAACGGGGAACTGTCACGTTGAATAAGGACTCTTGCTACAGGACAAATAAACTGTTAAACAGCGGCCAGATGCTGCATAACTTGATATAACATGTTTGAGGGAGCATCTTGAAGGTAATGAGATGGTGCATGATTATATTAGGTGTTGGGGGGGTGTGTGGCTCAGCAGGTTAGAAAACTGTGTCTGTGATCGGAAGGTCTCTGGTTCAAATCTCTGTGCAAGATCCTGACTCCCCGATTGCTCCAGGGGTGTCATGACCCCCCCCCCGAACTCACTCTCACCTGTCTGTGTGGACAGGTGGGTGAAAAGACTATGTAAAGAATCACTATTCTTTAACAAAGTGTGGGTTAGGGCTGTGGGTCCAGAAGGTCGTGGGTTTGAATCTGGTAGCCGGCAGAATTACCATAGCACCATTAGGCCCTTGATCAAGACACTTAAACCCAAGAGTTTTAGTACAGGAGTACAGGAGTGCTGGGTGCTGACTGACCCTGTGCTCTGGCACAAAACCTACTCTCATTTCCTTATAAACACGTACGTCCATCAGTTATGGAGAGCACTCTCATTGATTCTCTTCACCCACAGCCTACCAGGGGCCTCTCTCATCATGGCTGTGGATGTTTAGATCCAGAACATTATTCTAGATTGAATAAACACCATTTCCAGATAAGACATTTGGCCATAAGATGTAAAATACACACAGGCAGTGGCCACCAACTTAGCAAGATCTGCCACAATGAAATAAAACGAATGACAGAAGTCCCAGTACAGCTTTACCCACAAAGCAGTCAGTGTGGGGTCTCTGTGCGCACATAACAGTAGATCAGCGCATATCCCAAGGTGGTGATTTGGTCGATTATCCTTTTGCTGGCATTTACATATCACCACCCGTGCTTCAAATAAGTTTTATTTTGCCTCAATTTGTACGCCCCGCCCAGCCCGTCCAAATACAGCTGACGTACGCTCCCAGTGACATTCTATAGCTGCGCTGGCAATAAAGACTGCTAAACAGCCAAGATCGGGAGATCGATATGGCCGTTTCGTTTTTATCTTAAGTTCTTCCATAATGTTCCACCTCAAATCATTCCGTCGATGTGTTTCCATTAGCCTACCCTTGCTGCCCCCCCACACACCTCTCGACCGCCCGCCTGCCGTCTCTGGCTGATCAATCAGTGACTTATGAAGCGTGAGGCGTTTTGAAGGCTCATAAACATCCACGCCACAGCGTTCGTTGTGACCGACGGAGGAGGCCCCTGAAATACAGCGTCCGATTCTGTGTGTCCCCGTTCCATAATAAAACGCCTGTCCAGCTTCATGCCCATCTTTCAGTTTCAGTTTCATGCCCATCTGCATTAGAATATTAATCATGACGTTCAGGTCAAAGGTCAAATCACTTCAGAGCCAATCAGGGCGTCATCAAAATAGTTCAAAAGATTAGCTCTGTGATTAGTGATTTTTTTCAAAGGAAAGCTTTATAGAGTCAATAATAATACTAATAATACATTTATTTTAAATGAGTGCTACCGCGAATAAAAAGACAGTGACAATGGACAAGAACACAGAAAAATAAATGGAAAAAATCAACAAAAAAAATGTGCGTAACGTTGCATAACATTTGCGTATTGTTGAATATTTATCTTCTACTTATTTCGCCGATTCAAATCACACTAAAATTTTATTACTGTGGCCCTACTGGCTGCTGTACAGTCTTGCGCTATCAGACCACTGCAGGTCATATATTCAGTCACATCCCTCCCCTCCTGGTCTCTCCTCACTGGCTCCCTGTTGGCGCTCCCATCAAGTTCAAGGCCTTGGCACTGGCTTACAGGGCCATCAATAAACAGGCACCCATCTCCATCAAAAGGCTCATGGAGACCTACATCCCATCACGCCCCCTTCGCTCACCAAACCGATGTCATTGGAGCTCCCTCCACCACACAAGAAGTGTCGCTCCAGATGGTTCTCGTGTGGTTCCCCGATGGTGGAATGAGCTGCTGAACCACGTCGAGTCATCAGACTCCCTCTCCGCCTTCATGAAAGACCTCAAGACCCGTCTGTTCCAGGAATTCCTCTGCTAACCTGATGCCTCTTTACATTCCCTGAATGGTCTTATTTTGCATTTACTGGCCCATGAATAATCTTATTAGGTTCTTGCTTTGTTAGAAGTTGTTGTGTAGCTCGTGCTCCTGTACTGTTACACTTGTACCTGGGCGTTAATTGGAAGCTCAGCATCGCTGCACTAGTCAGCTCCTTGACAGCATATATGCTTACAGTGTGTAATCTCTCAACTGTAACTCTGCGCCAAAAATTGTGAAATGTAATTGAAGAACAAATTTCCAAAATTCAGTCAGTCCATGAGATATATTTTCGAGAACATTTATGTGGGTCTTGCAAACTTAACAAAACTTTTTTGCTGGACTGAGTGAGTTTTGGTTCCCAACACTGCAGCTTTGGCTGAGGAAGCCTGGCGTTCGGTCTTTGGTGGCCTCATCGCAAAAATAACAATGAAAAATGAGTCGAGTGAGTTTGGGAAATCCACTCTTCATACGGGATGCTCGGCACCCTCTATCTTCACCAGCGTGGACTGCCCCGGGGGCAGCCCGCAGACCTTAGACTGGAGAGCAAGAGAGAACCACCAAAGAGAGCGCCCCAGAAAGCTGGTGGCTGATTCCAGAAGCATGCAGCTCAAAGACACTCAGCATCTGTCTCCTCGCTCAGCCGCCTCACCAGAGGTGTGTGAATCTGACCCGAAGGTGGATTGTGCTGCCCCCTACCTGTCGGCTCAGACTGACACACTCATTATTTATGCGGAAATATCCTGCACAGTATTGCAGTCAAGCCACAAGAAGTTTTCCATACTGATGCACCAAAACAGCACCTTTTTTTAAAATAATCATTGCTTTGTTGCACTATATAAGCAAGGGACACACGTTTAAAAACACATTTGCCTAAAATGTTTCTGAGACGGTAAATATAATGTGTGTAAACATGGCCTGGGACAGCTGCTGGCTGTTGCGGCCGCCCGGCACGTATTATAATGATAATCATAGCTTTGTGCATTATGATTATATACACGTCTGTGGTTTCTCAGTGACTGATAATCACATGTGATTGGTCTGTAGCTGTTCCACTCAAACCTGCTCAATCCCACGTTACTATAAAACAAGCAGAGATAAAACCTAGTATTAATGTAAAATCGGAACATTACAGCACTAGATCACGTCTTTTTAACAAATGTTCATTTCGACTGTCTGGGCCTCTGTTACGCTGCAGGAGGAAAACGCGGTTTCTTCCAGCATGGCGCACCGAATGCGACCTCGCAAACGGCTGACGGGACTAGCGGCGGGCCCTGGAGATAGCATCATCTCGGGAATGAGGCGATTTTTCATTCGGCCAGCAGCGTGGAGTTACTGTGAGGGAACACGCTCAGACAGATGCAGAAACCCACAACGGACACAGCTGAGGTGCCATCACGCTGACCCTGCACGTCCTTGTCCAGACCTTCAGAGAAGCAGTCCTCTACATGGATCCAGGGGGGCCTGATTCTTAGCCATTTTTATCACTGGGGGCAAGGGGGCGCTCTGGTGCCATTATTTGACGCGTGCTGCATCTACTTGTCACCACATGCTACATACGATATCCGTGGTGGCATTAATTGCCTGATATACACGCATGGTGATCAAAGCAGATGGCCCCGATATTTCCCACAATGCACAGGGAATATATGGCCAGAATTTAGAAGTTTAAATGGAAACTGATATCGAGTATAATGTAAGAACATTACCAACAATGAATTATTAATGATGCTGAACATCTTGCCTTTTGCACACAGAGACTTGCATGGCTTGCATCATTGCCCCCCCACCCCCCATGTATACAGCAGATGAGCCATTCAGGTTAATTACCTTTGAGAGGGATGCCAGTGTCCCCCCATGTACTATAAAAATGACACAACCTGCTGATATCACAATAACTGCTGCCTCTATCATGGCGGATAGATCTTCTGTTCTCATTCTCGATTCTAATTCTTCAGGGTGAGGGGCTTGACTCTCTCTTGCTAAAATGAAATATGTAATTTGCTGGTGCCAAGTCATACAAACACATGCACACCTCTACAATGTTCCAGAAACATCCTACACAAAGGGCTACTTCTCATCAAATTCCCATCACATCTTGCATCATCAGAGATTCCCATGAAATTCCAGAATTTTGCATCATTATTGATTCCCAAGGCATCCCAACATTTGGCATTGTGAGAAATTCCAAAAACATTCCAACATTATCCATGATTCGAGATTCCCATGACATCCTAACACTCTGCACCATTACAGAGACCCGTAACATTCCAACATTATCCATGGTTAGAGATTCCCATGACATCCTAACACTCTGCACCATTACAGAGACCCGTAACATTCCAACATTATCCATGGTTAGAGATTCCCGTGACA
>JAAGVU020000062.1:1591260-1609229 GCA_011763525.2 Mormyrus iriodes | reverse complement strand
CGTGACATCCTAACACTCTGCACCATTACAGAGACCCGTAACATTCCAACATTATCCATGGTTAGAGATTCCCGTGAAATTCCAGCACTCATTAGAAGTTTCCGGAACAGCCTGTTTGTTTGTCATACGGGCTCTTCTGAGGTGTGTGACTGAGCTTATTGTATACTGTGCTTTGAGGGCCTGGCACTCGATTGTGAATCTGTTGAATGAGAGAGAGAGAAACGGTACCAGCTGTTAAATTTAAATATATATGGCGTAAATATCCTTTGTTTTTCACCGATGTCCTTCATTAAAAAGTCTAATTATACCTGCTAACAAAAAACAGAATACATACCCTGCTGTATTGTTCATAATCTATTCATGTCTTAATTTATTTCCGATTAGCTTTGTTTCTATGCCACTTTGGGCTTCTCACCATGTCAAAGAATTACAAGATACATCATTTAATGAAGTTTGAAAATTTGAAAGAGTTAATGAAGTAATAAAAGTCTCAGTTGACTTTCCTGATATGGTTAATTTAACGTTTACAGGATAAAAATCCCCTAATATATCATTTTTAACCATTAATATATCCACATTTGACCCAAGATTTGGTAAAATGTTAAAATAAAATAAACCCGAATGCATGTTTGTTAAATGAGCAGCCACAGTCCTATCAAAACGGTGTATGACTCAAGACTCAGACACTGCAAGAAAACAGGCAATAGAGCCAAAGCTGGTGACAAGCGGCGTTTAATTTGTGCTGTCGCTCAGCTCCAGGACCTCTGGTTCAGAACATTACACTTAAAATTAATCTGAGTTAAACTTTGGAATAAATGCAAACTAAACTAAAGAAATGTATATTTATAAAATCGGCTGTGTTGTATAATTGTTTGACATCCATCAGCCTAAATTAGCATATTTTACTTATCTGACCTTCTATTTGACAGGGAAATATACCGCATTGCACGCGCAGAAAAATCCACATTTCGGCTACTAAAAGAGATGAGGTTACACGCCAGGTTGTTACAGCAAAATAGTTAGAAGAAAATGTCTGATAGGCAGAGTAATATTTAGAATGTTTTATGTCAAAGCAACAGAATCATGGAAACCGAAGCAGAGCAGAAATGAAGACCCAGCCTGAAGCACCAGCCGAGAGATGCCAAGCATGCCGCTGAAAGTAACGGATAGCCCACTATTACTGTTAAAGACCAATTAGTGTGTATTATGTCACTGCGGACGTTATGAGTTTACAAATTAAGCCCTGGTGACAAGCGTCCATCTGATTTAATCTCACGCAGGATGAACCTGCAGAACAGCAGAAGCCTGGTGCTGCGATAGATTCCACGCCTCTCAGCGGGCCGCATTTCACCGGCTCGCTGCGGACATGCAAATCCAGTGCTGGCAAATGAGAGCCTCGCGTCTGCCACGATAAGACCGTGAGACGGGATCTGTTTGCCCACGTCTAGATTAAAACCTGCTCCTCGCAGCTAGAAATACCGTCTTCCAAAGGCTGAGAACACAGCGGACCCTGAGAAAGTAAACTCGCCAAAGAATAAGCTGACCTAGTCCTCGGAGTCATTAACGCTATGCAGTAGCGAACAGCATGACAATGCTCACATTGTTAATGTCTTTTTTACCTCACACACAGCTAATTTATGTGATTTTTTTTTTTACCTAGCAAATGCAAACAAGGTTAACGAAGGTTTAACGAGGCATAAAAAAAGACAAACTGTTCCCACAAAGTGCAAGAGTTGTCATGACATTCAATATCAAAGTAACAATTATCCATCCATCCACTGATCCATCCATCCATCCATCTTCCGGTCTCCAATCCAGGCATCTGGACCCTATCCCTGGCAGCAAGGGCACAAGGCAGGAAAGACCCTGGACAAGATGCCTGTCCATCACAAGACGGAGGGACACGCTCACATTATGCACCTTTTAAAGACTCTAATTTGCCTTACTGCATGTTTTTGGACTGAGAGAGGAAACAGGAACAGGGAGACGAAACCCATGTGAGGCAGGGAGCGTGTATAAACTCCACACACAGAGGAAGGGGGCAGAATTCAAAGCCCCAACCTAGCGTGAATCGGCAGTGATGTCTGCTGAATCAACAAGCCACCCCTGCAGGTCAAACCGAAAGAGCAAAATGGAAATCTTGCCCTGGATTAGCAGTGTGAATGGATGGATATATTAATGGATAACAGGGACATTTCTCCATTTAATGCCATGTTTCCCACAGAATCCTTTACTCCTGGCGTTCCTGTAGCTTCAGCTCTTGTGTTGGTCCTGCTGAGCCTCCGGCGTCCATATGTAATGCTTCATTGTAGCACAGCAGCTAGCTATTCTGGCTCGTTAGCGGTCTGCTGTCTGCTAACTCATTAGCAAGTGCTGTTGCAGGTGGATGTTCGGCCCTCGAGTTTAAAAAAAATAGCCGCCTGCCCCCCCAAAAGAAGGAAACACCTCACTGGTCTCTGTGAAGCCTCTGGCAGGTGCTGGCTGACTGCCTCTCTTGCTTTTAACGGACTGTTCCTTGCTAGCTTTCTGCCCATCAATCCATCTTCAGTAACTGCTAACCTGCTCACACTCATGATCATCTAAACCCCGGACAGGATATTAGCTTATCACAGGGCACTCACCTGCACAGGCTACGCTTAGCCGGCAGTGGTCACATGACCCAGGCATGTGTGCATTGAGACCGGAGCCACTGAGACGATCACTACTCAGCCTTCCCATATGGGGCATGTACGGGGGGGCATTGGCCCCTGCTGAAAGGGTTTGGGCGTCGGCGTGGCCCTCCTCTGTCACTCACACAAAACATACTACTGGCTAATGGTAAGGCAGGCCCCCCTGTATGACTTATGGCCCCACTTATACCCCGCCCACCTAAAAAAAAATCCTAGAATGGTGCATGGTTCCCAAAAAACCTCAGGAATAAGATGAAGCACTTTTTTCCACACCTGATTTAATTTAATTTCCCGTTTTGTTTGTAAGGCATTATGAATCTGCTAGCTGATAGATGCAGGTGTCCGGAAACGGCCCGATTCTATTAGGAAACATCAATATCTTGAAGGTTGGCCTGGGAACGCCACTGAGAAAGCATTCGCTGAATTTGCTGCTAACACAATAGCTTTGTTTCCTGCTGTCCTTCACATAAATAAAGCGAGACCCAGCTCAATACCGTCACCTTCTGTTTCCCTGTATTAACACCCCTATTGTCTGAGGGTGACGCTGTATTTTAAAACACAAAATATCTGCATGTGGGTCGTTAACGTGCTTCTTCTAAAGCTTTTTTCTCTCCATTTATTTTATGGTCACTTGACAAATGGCATTAAAGATTTACAGTAGATGAAGGCACTGATATAAAATGTGATTGTAATGAAAGTAAAATAAATCAAGTAAGAAGTTAACTGTCTGCCCATAATGCAGCTGGCTGACGTCTCGGTGGGTCTGGGTAAATTCCTCAGCGAGGTGTCCTGACCTTTCTGCAGCAAAACCTTCCTTGACCTCTTGTTTTTAAGATTTAGGAAATGGGGCCACGTGTAAAGGTTATAATTTAAGCGAATCATGAAAACCTCTGAAAATTTGCATTCTGGTGAAAGGAAATTGTTTGCAAAGGGCTAATCATACTTTCAAATGCCAAATGGAGTCGTGTTTTTCATGGATAAACCATCCGAAATCTAAATAACTTTAAAGGTTATTTGGGTGTTTGCACGTTGCTCCACACAAAACAAATTTAGAAAAATCTCGGGATCGCAAATAAAAGATTGAGGTCTTGCACAGGCAAACCTGTTTGCTTTCTCAGAAAAGAATATGAGATGAGAGGGTACAGTGACAGGGCACCAGAGCAGGGGGCTTCCACAGTGCAGGGCGGAAATGCTGGAGGATGAATTAGCAAGGACTTTACTGTGTAAAAACAACGGCGTGGAATGGGGTCAGAGATCCATGGAAAAGAGTAAGTTAAACAGCGAGTAAACAGCTAACAGTGAAAAGCGCAAACAAACATGGGACTGGAGGGGGGGCAGTAGGGAATATGGGGGTATCATCAGTGCTCTCATCCACTCAGCCAGTTAGTAAGCAGGGCCAGCTGGCTTTTAATTAACTGGGTTACCTGTGTACAAATGCAAATCCGGCACTGTTTCCTAAGCACCTTTTGCTGCCCCACAGTAACGCGATCAATTTCAAACAATATTCCCATGTATTGTTCCAAAAGCAAACGGGAATATGCAAAGGGGCACAGCAACTCCCAAAGTACATTTGTCTATTGAACAAACGGAATATATAATTTCTGAAAAGTAAGACACCGTATTTTAATCGCTTTATTTCTAAGAGGGAATCGACCGATTTCAACGAGCAGTCATGCGCTTGGGGTAGATGCTAAGTGCTACAGCTTTAACGTTACTGGTTGGGGTTAGGGTTACTGGTTGGGGTTAGGGTTAGGGAAATACCAGCAGCTGCAGGGATGGCCTTTGATGTAAGCAGTCAAGTGGGCTTCATTGTCCATACACAAGTAAACAGTGGCATGAAATAACTTTCCCCCAGTGCAACGTAATCATTAAAGCGAATGATTACAGGATTTCAGTAGTGCTCCATCTATCTACAGGGAGGTCTATGTAGCTCATTTTGATTGGCCCTCCAAAAGGCACAGCTGAGGGTGATGCCAGTGCCTGATTGGTTGAAGGTGTGGCTAAAGCTTGTAAAAAGCTTGAGACCGAGAAAAGAGGAGAATGGGAGAGTGTTTTCACAGGACTTATGCTCCGCTCCATTTGAACTGGGAATTCGGAATTTCTGAGTTCCTAGTTGGGAATTTCGACCGGAACGCCCCCTGAAATCGGAATTTTGAACCAGAAACTCAGAGGGACCTCTGCAACTCCAGTGGCACTGATGTTTACATTAGCCTAGCAGGAACGGCTTGGGGATGATAAAGGCTGGCAGCCTCTCTCGGACGTCGGTGCTGCACTGAGAGTTTCAGTGGCACTGATGTTTACATTAGCCTAGCAGGAACGGCTTGGGGATGATAAAGGCTGGCAGCCTCTCTCGGACGTCGGTGCTGCACTGAGAGTTTCAGTGGCACTGATGTTTACATTAGCCTAGCAGGAACGGCTTGGGGATGATTAAGGCTGGCAGCCTCTCTCGGACGTCGGTGCTGCACTGAGTGTTTCAGTGGCACTGATGTTTACATTAGCCTAGCAGGAACGGCTTGGGGATGATAAAGGCTGGCAGCCTCTCTCAGACGTCTGTGCTGCACTGAGAGTTTCAGTGGCACTGATGTTTACATTAGCCTAGCAGGAACGGCTTGGGGATGATAAAGGCTGGCAGCCTCTCTCGGACGTCGGTGCTGCACTGAGTGTTTCAGTGGCACTGATGTT
This sequence comes from Mormyrus iriodes, assembly GCA_011763525.2. NCBI lineage: Eukaryota > Metazoa > Chordata > Actinopteri > Osteoglossiformes > Mormyridae > Mormyrus > Mormyrus iriodes. The sequence goes on along the minus strand of JAAGVU020000062.1, from coordinate 1,603,878 downwards.
TATATTAGCCTAGCAGGAACGGTTGCCAGTTTCTAATTATGCTCCTGTCTAGCTAAGTGTTTTCCAGTGTTTCTTTCCTGTGTTTCCTGTCACAACCAACCAATGATGTCGATTAAATTACTTTCTTCCGTGCAAGCATTGGAACACTTTCCCTTTAATTGCCATGTGATGCGGCAGTCTCCCGTCACATGACCCGAGATTCATGCCGTCGGCTCAAATTGGACAGTAAGTATGTGTCTTTGCGAGGCCCTCGAATCGTTAATAAAGCCAACTCGCTTCGTCCGCCACGCTCCCGTTGCCGTCTCTATTGATTCGCCTGAGTTCTTACTCCCCGAGCCCTTCAGGACGATGAGGAACTATTACCAATACTCTGAAGGCGTGATTGTATTACCGAGAACAAACAATGTTCGGATGGAAATCCAGCCTGGGAATGGTACTCTCACAAAGGCCCCTCTCTCCCTGGGACATCCACGTTGCTGCGAGACAGACGCATTTTATACAGCAAAGAATTACGCAGTAAACAAGCCAGCAAATCACACCCCAGCTGACTCCTCGTCCCTCTGCTCTGTCACAGTTGGTCATGTTATGGCAGCATCCCTCTTTCGGGAATCAGGAACCAGCTGTGCCAGAAATAAGGAAAGTGTCCAGGGTTGTGCCAGGCCTTTTTACCATAAAAATACATACATATATCTATATATGCAGAGCTAGAAAATTTTCAGGTTCACTCACTTCTGAATTTATGGCTATGCACCTGTGTAAAATATATATCCAGCCCGGTTCTTCCTCGTTCCTCACTGATGAAGGGCTTCTTCCTTGCTTTATGGGCCTTCAGTCCTGCTTCTAGGAGCCTGATACGAACTGTCCTAGCAGTGCACTTCACACCTGCACTTAATGTCTCCTATTCCTTTTGAAGGTCACTTGAGGTCATCCTCTGATTTATGAGGCACTGCCGGATAAGCTGACGGTCGTCTCTGCCTTTAGGAAGTTGCTTCCGCCCTCTACCTGGTTGGTTTCTGGTCGTTCCCAGTGTCTCCTGCTTCACCTTGTTCTTGTGTGCTGCTGTCTTAGAAACTTTGAGCCTGGGAGCAGCCTGCCTCACAGCGTAGCCTCTGCCAGCAGAACCAGAATTAGGCCAGGATATAAAAATGCAGATTTTTAAAGAGTATGGAGTGGTCTCTTAATTGTGTTCTCGAGCTGTATATATATCTAAAAATTCGGACTACCATTACAGAAAATTACAGCCTTATCATTCACTGCTGCCTGTAAGTGAGCTTTTATTTCAGCAATAAGGCAGCAGTGAAATTGGGCCGATATAAAGGCAAAGAAGAAAAAAACAGTTAAACTGACGAAGTGTAGAGCTTCAGGCCACGTTCCTGGCATTTCTCAGTCTGCTGCACTCGACTTCCCTGGTTTGCAAAATGAATATGATGACAAATAATGAAACACAAGTAGTACTAAGTAACAAAAACGTGTGACTTCCTCATGCTTAAACGTCTAGTTAAAACTTTCTACTGTCTTCTTGGTTCCAGTCTTTTTCATAAACTTTAGTTACGCCCTCAACCAATCAGGCACTGGTATTGCTCTCAGCTATGTGTTTCGAAGGGCCAATCAAAATGAGCAATATAGACCTCCTTGCAGATAGATGGCGCACTACTGGAATCTTTAATCAGGCAACATCTCCAAATGAAGCAGGTGTCTGAGCATTACGAGACATCAGGGTGTCGGTATCAAGGAAATGCTGTAGCAGCTGGTATGGGCAGAATACGAACACTAGGGAGCAATAAAAGCACCACAAACTACTTTCACTTTGGCTAAAAGGGTAACGACGGCAGGGCAATGGCAGCTTCCTTCACTGCTTATCTTGGCATTTAAATATTATGGTCTGTAATGTATTCGGCTGGGGACAGAAGTGTGAGATTCAGGGACGCTCGGGGGGGGGGATTTATTTGGCACGCTTCACCTTATTGCATGGGGGGGAGTAATCCCGTGACAAAAAACACAAATAAATGGTCATGCATGACCAAATAGGATGGGGGAGGTTAAACAAAACATCCCAGATGACTGGGACTGATGCACTTCCTTAATTTCGGGGTTTATTGGGGTAGGGGGTGGTAGCATGCAGGAGAAACACACCCCCCTTATAGCACTCACTGTTTGTTTTCCCGCAAACCGGAGGCATTTAATGTCATTCTCAAAACTCACCCAGAACTCTCAGCTTCTCAGCGCCGACCACAACCTCATGATCATCAGCAGAAAACAGCAGCTTTCCTGCGGTGGATTTCACCTCCAGCATCTTGCCGTGCGCCTGCACCCCGTTAGAACCTGCACAGGAGAAAGGGGGCCATTTGTTTTAGAACCCATAGAAACAGCAGCCATTCTAAGATTTTCTTAGAAGAGAAAGCATAAGGTGGGGCCATAATTCAATCAGATAATTCATTCAAATGGGAGACCTTATCATTAGCCAATGATATGTTTTGATTTGCTGAGTGACAGGGAAGGGGCCACTCTGACGGCCAGTCGGCTTTCAGCTGGGATCGGTACCGCTGTGGCCCTGCCCCTGTATATGTATATATGCCCCTGGATAGAAATTGCTTAAGTTGCAAGCAAAAATAGCTTACAGTATGGTACAGCTGCACCATGTATCCATTCCTCTCCTTACATGCTAAAAATTTCAATAAGTCAACTGACTTGCCAGGGTGTGGCAGAAATGTCGATGGAACAGCATAAAGACCCTGGTAGAACACGGCGGCTGACCGGCTTCATTCAGCACAAGGGCACCGGTTTAAAGATTTCAAACTTCAGTCTTGGTCTCGATGCCGTATGGCCTTACAGGGCACCTCTGATTGGTTGTTGCCAGTGAATCGGAGGCGGAGAGAGGGAAGTTTATAACTGTTGGCAACAAAGTACTAATGTAACGACGGTGTTGGTGAACAGCCTGACTATGCGAATACGAAGCACTTGGTGATCTTCTTTATATGCTAAGCGCCATGAGAGAAACTGATATCAAAGGGAAGGAGAGATACAATGGAAAAAGGCAGCGGTTTGTGACATCAAAGTTGGCACATTGTCACCTGGCCAAAGTGCGCCGTGCCGAGATCTGTTCTGTTTGTACATCGCAAACATTTTAATGGAATCGTTTAGGAAATTAAAAAATATATGTGGGAATGTCTTATGTCATAGTTCATGTCACAATAAGCAAAATCGTATTCTATTGAGATAGCTGTGGAATTCGTGCCAGCAATTAATAAAAAAGATAAATACCACAGAATCCAGCAATCGTAAAGCATTTGATATTTGATACTTTAAAGCCAGTTATCTTGGTTGGTAGTAAAATTTTACGGGGTAAAAAGGAAGATATTCACGTTCGACCGAGCTGGGAAATTGAAATGTTGTAAAACTTTGGAAAAAAGAATTACGTCTTTGATTTCTGTGTGACAGAGAACGAGAAGGCATTAAGTGTCACCAACTGCCAGGCAGTGAAAACTGTCTTCACAATATGCTGTAGCCCACTGAGAAAAGCAGGTGTCAGTGATTAGTGGACCATTATCGGCCCCGCCAGTAATATCCAATCCCAGACCTGCAGCAAAGTTATTCCTGCCCCATGCTTGCGGATGAAAGATTGCATGTTGAAGGCACAAGAAGGATTCTGGGTAAAAGCACCCATCTGTAAAAACATGTGACGCTGTGTAAGCTGTGTACCTCCCACTGGATAAAAACGTACGATTTCTAACCAAAACAACAATCAATACCTCCTTACACAAATGTAACTGCTTACAGAGGCAAATGTTACAATGCTCAATATGCACATAAAATGAAGTGACATGGTACATTACCTTTCATGTAGCAATAAGCATTGTTATCATTTAAATTCAGACTAATACCATAATCCACTGGCCCGGTGTAGCTATATTTGCCGCGTTCCTACGGAAGCACCAGCACAGGGGCCAAAGGGAGGAAGCGTACAGCCCTGGTAATTGTGTTTGGGATGATGTTTCATAGTCTTAGAATAAAAGCATGTGTCTCTGTGGGGATCCGCGATGAATTTTAATGTAGATGCCGAACCAAGGAACCTGCGGGGAGCTTTCTTTGTCATTGAAAAGGGAGAGATCAGGGGAAAAAAACAGAAAGTTCTGGATGTTCCTGCGAGCGCCGTGGGCCGAGGGCATGGAAGGTTCGTCGCAGAATGCCGACACTGCCTAAGTTGGCCCAGGACAGGAAGGAGAAAGATGACAGAAGGAACTCCCTGCACGACCAGCGATGGTTGTCAAGGATTCACAAAAGCCAGCTGACCCCGGGATAAATTCTGCATAAGTCAACAAAATCCATGTTGCTTCCCAAAAGAAGATGGCATGGCAGTTAGAGAAGGACGAGCCAAACTCCCTGTGGAGGTTTCAAAGACCCATTTGACTGATCCTGTGGCACAGAGTGTTTTTTGGTTGAATGATTAAGCGTTACATTCGATGTGGAGGCACCTTCATGTTTGTACCGTCCACCATGGTGTTGGCAGCATCATGTCAGGTGTTTAAGAATGAAGGGCACTCATGTGGGGCAGAAGACATGCAACCACTCAAGTAGAACCTAGTCCTGCTGCAGAATGCAGCCCTGGGCAGGAACTGATGGGCAAGGCCAAAGCTCTAATGGTGCTCGAAAGCTTGTGAAAGTTTATAGAATTTTCTCTACTTCTGCATAAATGTGACCTAAAGCGTGATCAGATTTTCATGTAATTCTTAAAACTAGGTAAAGACACCCCAATTAAACAAATGATGCAGGAACATTATACTTGTAATACAATGATCCAGTGTTACATACAGACGCTCCCTGATGTTACGGTATTTCGACTTTCTGATGGGATTCCAACACCAATCTGTTTCACACCCTCAGTATGTTATTCAATATATTACATGACATATTGAGACACTTTTTAAATCATTTAGGCTTTGTGTTTTTTGCCCAACTGTAGGCTAATGTACGTGTCCTAAGCATGTTTAAGGCAGGCTAGGCTTCGCTATAATGTTTGTTAGCTTAGGTGTACTGTATGAAAATACATTTTCACCTTATGTTAGGTTTATCGGAATGTTACCCCATCGTAACCTGGGGAGAGGCTGTATATATGTACAGAAAAAGTATATGAACCTTTGCTGGTCATTACTCGTGTGACCCCCCCCTCCCTTTGGGCTGCAATAACTTTGACTACACTTTCTGGTATTCCTGCACAATGGCCTTGAGGAATTTTAGCCTATTTATGCAGAAATAGAGAAAATTCTACAGGATTCACAAACTTGCTAGCGCCACTGTATACTAGGATGTAAAAAAAGGATGTGAATCTCGATCATATTGAAGACATTTGGGGAACGCGTGATAAACTGTCCAGAAACAGCTCCCAGACAACTGGGTTCACTGTGAACAAATTTTACAAATGATTCCTAAATGTGTGTAGGGTTGGTGGTAAATAAAAGGAAAGACCCGCCAGACAAAGTCCCCAGTTCCCTTTAGATGGATTTTATGCAAAGTGCCAAATCTGCTCTGGTCAGTAAAGGCTGCATCAAATATCATGGCGACTGAGAATATCGTTTTGAGAAATCATAATTCTCTTCTACCTTCCATTACAAGCACACTGGTGCATATACAGCTCTGTGCTCCGGATTAAAAAAAAAAACTGGCACATTTTTCAAAGTACCGACACAGAGACAGAGCTTCCATTTTCCCTCTTAACATATAATGTAACAAGGATGCAATCAATTAATTAATGAGGGTACCATGGGAGTTTGTCGTCAACACTTACTGTAACTTACCTGCAACTAGTTGACTGGTGACGCGATTCTTGCCATCGAGGACATTAATGGTTATGTTTCTTGAGGACTGGAGTAGCAAAGGGCTTCCCTGTCAAAGCAGAGGGACGCCAAGGAGTTAATGATCGGTCTTGATTGGTGGAGATGCAACAACAAAAACAGGGATAAATAAAACGATTCGATGGATTTGGAAGGTCAGGCTAAAATAACTGAGAACATCTGTCGTGACTGATTCTTGTCAAAAGTGTGTCCTGCTTAAAATGAGAAATGATAATTCATCGCTCCAGTGGCGATAAAGACGTAAACATTTTTATGTATGTTGTCCTTATTTTATTTCATGGGAGCCTTGGAGTTTGAAACCCTTGGGTGATCTCTGGTCTAAAAGAGCCTGTGGTCACTTCTGTGGAGTCAGGTGATCGCCTCGGTTTGTTTCTTGAGGACTGCACTCGCCTGCTTAATCACTAAGGTAGCTTAAGATAATGCAGATTAACTGAGGTCTTAACTTCTCATTTGAAGAGATTAAGAGTAACTTTTTTGGGCCGAGACCTCCCAGGGCAAGTCTAAACCACAGGCGACCCATAATACATGCAAAGCTGGGACCTCATATACCTGCCAGGTTTATATTTTAACCGTTCATCGTGCATTACGCCCGGGCTCTGCAATTTCTCACGGAGCTCGGGCATGAAGGTATCTGTTTACTTCTGAGGCTGCTAACTTTGCGTGGCCTGGACGGTTAGGACTCTGTGCCTGAGATTGGAAGGCTGCTGGTTTGAATCCAGGGGCTGGCAGACTGAGGTTGCCATTTGACCTTTCAGCAAGACCCCGATGCTGAAGTGCTGTAATCCAGCAGGGTGTCCATCCTACCTGGTCTCTGATGGACCTGATCTCAGGCAGATAGTGACTCCTCAGTTTGGATATAAAGCCTGCAGGATACCGACACTCCAGGATCAGGGTTGCCTACCCCTGCCTAGGAGTACTGCGTGCCAGCTAATCCTCTGCTGTGAGGTGCTTGCCTCCGTTTCTGAGGTCTGCTTTTATACTAATGAAAATTCTATTGATCGGGCAGCCAATTAACTAACGAACGCTACAGAACGCATACTGACAAGTGAGAGGAGAAGCCATGCCTCTAGCTCAGGTGTGCTCTTGGAACGAGGTGTTGACGGCTCCGCTGGAAGCACGAGAGGTGTAAAGTTCAGGTCCAGAAAGTATAAATCCAGACCAAGATTTTGTTTCAACCAACCAGCTGACCATAAAGAGTCACATTCACAGGTCGGCTGCAACAAAATCTTAGTCTGGAATTCTGGACCTGAACTTTCCACCTCTGGGAAGCTTTTGCGATTGCTATTCAGCTCACGCGTCCCTCTTTCGGGCTCCTCTTCAGAACCACACGACGGATGAGATAAGACATACAGCCCACACCTTATCAAGTCACACATCCAGGCCCAGCGCTAGGATGTTAGAGCCGCTGGGCTGCGGGGGCCCATATCTCTCATCTCGCTGACACAGTGCGCCCCAGAGTCCGCTACTTACTGGTCTGGACTGGATTTCTTTGGCATACAGAGGCTGGAGAAATTCAGAGTCTCCCTCGAGCTTCAGACCCTTCTCCGTGATGCGCAAGTTGCCCATGCCGTCCTGCCGGACAAACGAGACGGGGGGGAGGGAGAGGTGATAGGTGTGATTACTGCATTCCCAAATACCACGTGTCTCAGATCAGTGAGGCCATACCCCGGTGGATTGGTCGGAAAATGTTCTGATTTTAGCAGACTTGACAATACCCTTGAGCTTTCATCGCTGAATAATGAACGTCAGAGATGAGTCCAGCGATAGCTGTGTTTAATATGAAAGGAGCTGTCCTTCATGTAATCTAAAAAGCTAGCTTTTTACTGCCGATACCTTTGATCCTTGAGAAGAGCATTATCAAACAAAGATCAAGACCCCAGCGCCCCCGCCGCCGTGAGGCTTTTCACGGTGCCTCTCTTCGTTAAGATGCTGTAAAGTCAAGGGAAAATGTGGAAAACGTCGGTGCCGGATGTTTCTTTATGCAGGCGGCCGTTTCTATGCCATGGTGATCTGGCTGGAGGATCCATACATCTGCAGGTCGTGTTTCGCGGAACCTTTGAAGTCACAAACATTTTTAACCATTTAGCTGTTCCAGCTGTTGTGTGTCCTTTAGCATTCGACTTGCTGGCTAAATGATATTAAAGATCCCGTGTCTCCTCTACGGTAAAATGAATGACTCTCTTTGCAAAGACAAGCAAGCAAAGAATTAAAATAGAATAAACAGTTCATTTTTAGACTATGGCAGCTTGATGCTGATACTGGCTAATCGTGGAGCTGTTGATGTATTTGGAGTGACGTAATGCGTGACAGGTGACATCGAGCCCCGTGCTCAGAAGGAAGGCTTTAAAAAACCTGCCGGCATTTGGAGCCTTTGCTTCTGGCCCCTCCGGGATGAGCCGTTTCGTGCATTTGGCCTGAATAGGGACAAATGCAGCCGATCTCACAGCTGGCAGTCGGTGTCCATCTTATTACAGTGGGCCTGTATTACAGAGAATGTGACCCGTCGTATAGCTGGTTGTATCCATTTACGCACCCTATCTTGGGTATGTCACTGACAAAGCCAAGCTGTACAGTAGGAATTGCTTATTTGCAGCTTGTGTTGAGGTTCCAGCCGTAGTACACGGCTAGTTTGGGTTGGCTTGATCGGTATGCCATACCAATTGCCTCCTGCCTCACAGTGGGACTTTCCTGTGCTGTGACTGTGCCAATTAGAGTTAACATAGCATGTTTTGGCTTCTTATAACTTTTAGATGAAAGTTATTGTTGTTAACGGGGCGGGTGGGGGTGCAGTGAACCTTAAAAGCACACTGCAGCTTTCGGAACTCCCTGTGATGTCACACTATCTTTTCAAAGATTAGTCATTGCCTGTTTTGCCCTCAGCGGCGGTGTGTTTGCTACCACTCAAACCACGCATTTGCGTGGGGGCCCCTGAGGTTTTCTGGCCCCTTGTTGGCCACAAACAGTCACTACACTTAACATTACATAAACATGTTCCTTATGTAGGTGTAGCTATGATATTTTGATTCTACTCGCCAGGTATTCATTTCATTTTTGTAATATCTGGGGGGGGTTGACTTTTAGAGTGGGGCCACAGAAACGGCAACTCTGCCCCTGGCTGCACTGGCCACACGGAGCTCAGAGGGCTCAAAGCCACGTAGCGCTCAAATGCCCCCCCTCGCCACCCTTAAATCCGTCATCCTCACCCTCCCCCCCAAATATTTTGAAGCCAGAAGACAGTGGCATAGAGTCCTGAGGCTTATTGTCATGCGGCGCGAGATGCGGGCGGTCATGAATAATTCAGAGTGCCATGCACTGACAGCGAGGTTCAAAACACCCAGGTGTGTGCGCCAACACCCCCCCCCCCCCACACACACACCGCCCTCCTGCCTCCAGCAAACTGGAACCAGTCAGGCGTTGGGCTCTTTGGAGCATCAAGGAGCCAGAATGAAAAGAAGAGGCCGTCAGAGTGGCAATTTGATGCTCACTGTTTGCGGAACATGGGGAACCTTCTGTCTGTGTTATAGAGCTGAGAGGGATGCCGTGAATGAACATACAGGTGAAACGTGAACACACACACACACACACACACACAAGCTCAATGTTGACACTAACTCAGAAAGTGCCCTTTACAGCTGTATGTCCCACAGGATCCTTTTTCAATTCATCCTTCCTTACCCCAAGTCCCCGGCCCCCCAGTCTGGGACATTACAAGGAAAAGAAAAACACAGAAAAACATAGATTTTTTTTTAAGCAACAGCATCTTTCCTGCCAGTTGCACCCCGATGAGTAAGAGACAAAATTTTTATAAAACTAGTATTTTAAAAATATGACAATTATTATTATTAATCAGTTGCATTGATATTACAGGAGAAATCCACGTAGAACACGATAAAATGACCAGTTTAGGAGGCTTTTAATGCTTGTTAACAGGGCCGATTCTAGGATTTTTTACGGTGGGGGGGACTTAATTCATACAGATGGGACAATCTGATCATTTAGCAAATGATATGCTTTGAATTGGTGACTGACAGGGATGGGGGTTCTGTGGGAGCCAATCGGCTTTCAGCTGGGGCCATTGGCCCTGTGGCCCCGCCCCTTCTTCATTACAGCTATTATTGCAGTGTTTTGCCATCTTTCTGTCAGTGAGAACACAGGGAAACCGTGACACATGCTTGGAACCAGACAGAGATGTTACATTACTGGAACATGTTTCATCCTCGCCTGAAGCTAAGCCGAGAGAATTTACCATCTGCGAGGAGCAGTAGTGAGAGAAGATTATAAACATTCTGACATTCACTTTAAAATTTTAATCCACACTTGGTGAGTGATGATGCCAAGTAACAAACAGATGTGCAAAAACACTTTAAACATGACTCAGTTACGCAAGGAAAGGAATCCATAATTATTTCCAAGACATATTAATAATAGATTAATTTAGACTCAAATTAAGCTTTGGGTGTCTTCTTTTTGTAAATAAATTAAGTAATCCATTCAAATGAGAAACTGGAGAGATCAGTAAGGTGATGAGAGAAGATGATGAGGAATTTTTAACGGTGTTTCACTTCCAAACTATAAAAATGCGAAATATTTTGGCTCAGACTAACAACTGATCTATTCTACCTGCTACATATAACAGCCCAGAATGTAAAGCACAGTCACTTAAAACAGGCTCTGAATATTTAGAAGAAAGACTGGGCAATGCAAGCACATTAAGCTGTGAAGTACTCTGCAGGTGTCTTCTGGGGGAATTTCAGAGAAGAACATCTTTTCACCTTAAGTCTGCAGCAATCATTAAACCACTTAGTTGCGTAGACTGAAAGGAAGCTATTGGAGGACGGTATTGAGGGATGGGACAGCTACACGAACTCCAGCCAATCGCATCGAAGAGTCAACCAGAGCAATGATCTTCGTTGGACTGCAACGCAATAAATGAATCGCTGCTTGCAATCACCAGCACCTCCTGTTTGTTTGCACTGGGATTGCAGTCCCAGCTAATACTTTCCACGCCACTGATAGCAAAATCTTTCGTCCAAGCAGTCTCAGCGTTTACGGGAAAGTTTGGAAATATCTGGCGAAGCGGTTTGACACGGGTACACTTTCAGATGGTATTGGCGAAATTGCCCTTGGATACCTTTATGCTGGGTCTGCCAATCTGATCTCACTCCTCAAAGTGGGCTGACACCTCCGTCCCAGAACCATCAAACGACATTGGCATTGAGAATGGATAACCCGTTTATTCAACGTGATGAGCCAACGTGGCCCTCTGCTGACTCCAATGTGATTCCAGGCCTTTGCCTCCAGTCTCTGTCAGTCAGTTCAGTTACTTATTTCCTGCTAATTTGATCCACGGTGAACCGACCAAATACTGCCCACATCTCAGGGCTGCTCGCTCGCGGAGAGCTGGGATTTGGATTGACACGCGAGGCCGGATGAAGACGTTCGGGGTAATGCGCGGGTCTGACCTTTCAATCACCATTTACTGACCCTCTCAGTTTGTGCAAAAGCTCTTATTTCTGCCTGCCGTTAACGTGTTTGGGGGAAAACAGCTTCTGTGGAGAAACATGGGTTTAAAACTCACACTCGGTGGGGTTATGGCATCTTGTTATATGTGGAGCTGTCTTGCCTACTTCTCTTTGGTTACTTTGTCGGCTCCCACCAGGATAAATCAGCCAGCCATTGGACAGTTTAGGGTAACCCCACCCACCAAGAATTTCTCCCATCAGAATGAAACATCGCGTTCCACACGGGTCCCACGGAGAGCGAACCTCAAGACGGTCCAGAGACACTGATGAAATAAGCTCTTTGCTGCGGATTTGATAGATATAAGACACCGAATCAGGCCTCCATAAAAAAGTGCGTAGGAATTTATGAGCCCACAGTGTTATTGAGCTCCAGCTTGGAGATTGAATGGCCTTGTTTTCAAGGAACGGCATCAAAGAGTAGTGTTGCCTTCAAGGTCTTAATATATTCTGCCCTGCTGGTTTGTGGTAGGATTTCAGCTGTCGAGCACAGTATGGGTACACTCACTGGACAAAGGGGGTACAAATCAACTAACGAAACGCCATACCCTCCGCCAAGCCAAGAATACCTACAGGATCTACCCCGGTTTGATGTCCTGCTATCCCAGCCGCACGGTAATATTTTTGTGACTACTGCAGACTTCTCATTTTTGTTGTTTGATGGCTAAAAGCAGTTCCAAAGAATTTGGGAAAAAAAATCAAGCAGCGAGAGTAGATTCTCAGCCCTGTATAAAGCAACATCACAGCTCACGGAATGCCTCTGTTATTACCGTAAAAGGGTCCCTGATATAGTTGTTAGGTATATGAGCTCATCAAGGCCTCATGCAGTTTTCATTAAACTTCTGTTCAAAACCGATTGCATTCTGAACAAACCGCCATTATATCTGAAACTAACGATGCATTCTACTCGGCTGGTGTGGTTTTCGTGATTTTTGCGTGAATATTTCATGCGATTTACATCAATACGCACAAGAATGCATTCTTAAATATTAATGCACGCAAATCACCAGCTCTGGTATTCTTTTATTCTCATTCTAAACAAACAGAGCAGTCAAACAGCAGCCCTCTGTTTTCTGCCTCCTAGCATTAAAAGAAAATGTGATCATTTAAGATCTATGATGTAATTGAACCAAAGCAGACTAGACATGGTACAAATGATTCGATTTCTGCCGTTAAATTGTCAGTTCACATAACTTTATATATCATTTCAGTAGTAAAATAAAGGGGGCGGCACGGTGGTGCGGTGGTTC
>JAAGVU020000062.1:1577148-1591160 GCA_011763525.2 Mormyrus iriodes | reverse complement strand
ATGGATGGATGGATGGATGGATAGTAAAATTTGAAAAAAAGCAAAAAGTTTATTGGTAAAAACATGACGACATTGTCACCAGGGTAGGACAGTTCAGGCCCAGAAAGTAAAAATCCAGCTGAGGACTCTGAGACTGTGACTCTTTATTCTCAGCTGGTTGGTTGAAACAAAATCATGTTCTGGATTTCTGGACCTGAAATGTCCACCTCTGATTGTCACTGTATTTAGGGTGCCCCTGTGGCTTGTGGTTCAAAGTCTCCCTGTACTGGCTGAGTGGGTATGAAAGCTGCATGGATGAATCAAGACCTTGATAAGTACATAGAAGAAATTTATTAATAATGAAACTCCATTACAGATGCCAAACCATTAAGTAGGATGATGGATGGATATTACTGGGCCTTGATCCAACAACCCACTGCACTACCCGATTCTGCATAGGCTCAGGCTATAGACACTGGCCAGTTAGAGAAATCCCCACATGCTGGTACGGGGTCACTACCCCGATGGCAAATATACTGTACACAAGGCACCTTAACTCTGCATATTGAAAACATTTCTCATTATGCCATGAGGTCAGGTGGGTGTGGCCAGCACTAATTATCGTGCTGGATTCACGATTGTGTTCCATGGAGCGTATGAGTCAGGTTCCTGTGCCATGGAGCCCAGTTCCGGAACCCCATTGCCGGAGCGGCCCACCCTGGCGATAATCTGCTCGCTGCGACGATGCTGTAGATCTTAGTCCTACATGACTTCCATTATGCACTTTTATGCCATTTACATTCATGTCTCTGCTCTGTGAGCTTAACTCTGTATCCACCTGGAAGAAAAGTCCTTCAATCCCCGACTAATGCATACAGATTTCATTGGCTTGCCGCAACAGCTGCTTGAAAGCAGGCCGTAGTGTGAGGCCCAGTTTGCTTTAGACCAAAGAGAGGACTTGACTGTGCGCTCTTTAAAATGCCAGCCCCTTTGTCCCCAGCCGCTCCGCCTCCTTTCTGGACTCCCAGACACCTGTAGCTTCCTTTCCAAAGTGCAGATCCCATGCGCCCAGCCACTGCCTTTTCTCTGCTTGCCTCCCACACACATTCTGACGTAGCGAGGAACGTGCCACAGCTCTGTCTTCAGCCCCTTAATAAAAACGAGGCCTGTGTGATGGACAGAATGTTGAAAAAGTGCCTTTTATGTAAGTGCTGGCTGCGTGTCTTGTTTTTTTTCTTGTTATACAGGGCGATTCTCTCTAACTGAAGGACACCTCCAATCACAGCCAATCCTGCCTGAATGCTGTAAATCTGCTCGGGGGGGTTCGATATTTTATGGGATTAACAGGAATGTGTGAATGCAGCTGTGTTAGGGCCGTGATAAAAACAAAGATATGTGTATGTATTTTCTTAAAAGATATGCCTATGTAACATAAATTATAAGTAAGAACAAACTCTTCTTTGAAGCTGTGAATAAGATGTGTGAGATGGTGTGGTACCAAGAGGTAGGTTGGGGGGGCATCTCAGGAGGGATGGGCAAACAGAACCAGGATTAATGACCAGTCCCAATTCCATCCCCCAGTTCCGTCTTTGCTTAGAACTGTAAATGTTTGGTTTGTTTCTCTCCCTATAACCCTAACCCTAACCCTAACCTACCCACACTGACACACGCATCCCCTCTCCTTAGCTGCGAATGTCTTTCCGACATCCAGGCTGGAAGAAACGTTTATTTGTTTCTCATTTCTCTCGCTCACACCAAGTCCGATTGCAGCTGTCTCCATCTTTCCCACTGTTCCTCTGGTCCTGCTGGCCCACCCAGCCCGAGAGAGGACCTCGGAATGTACATAAATACGAATGTCTTCTCTATGGCGTGTGAGTGTGGACGGCTACAGATATCGACAGGTGATAATGCTCCTCTTACTTCACGTTGCACAGCTTCCTCAGCTAGCTGGCTACCGCTAAGCTAACTACCCAAATTCCCAGCCTCACTCTAGCAGGAGGCCTAAAGGCTTGACGTCTCATTACCCATAAGGCTTCCACTTCGACACAACAACAGACTGCTCTGCTGTGCGAGGGCCTGGCCTTTGTGGGTCCCTGGCAGCTGGAAATCCTCCCCCAGAGCCCACTCATCCTCTACCACCCCCACCCCCTAGTGGCGTTACAAATTTTCAACATCTGTCCAAACCATCCCCTTTTTTCTCCTATTAATATAAAACAGAGCAAACACTCACACCCTGTATCACATCCTCCAAAATTAACTCATATGTCAACATGCTATAGTATTAGCATTAGTTAACTTTAAATTACGGTTTATTTTTTTGACAATATATTAACTCGCATTAAATCATCGTCACGGCTGCTGTTTCCTGATGTACTGATGCTGCAATTACGTACATTTTTCCTTCCAAGGAATATTTTCCTCTTTATTAAAAAAATCAAACATTAAAGAAGCGTACGGTAGCAGTAAATACTAAATATGAAGATGTTTGACAACAAGCCACCAGAATGTCCTGGATTCTAAAAACAGCTGTATTTTTCATAATGATCGAGCAGAAACTGGCTTCGGGATTTTTTTTCCATATTCGTAAAGTGAGCTAATTTAGAAAAGGCTGTAAATCAGGCCCCATCCCCAGCCATGCATTAGCGTGGGGTCCACAAGGTCTGGAGGGGGGCTGTTGGCCACAAACACTCACTACACTGGCGGGCAGGGTAGTGACATTTTCAGTAGGGCCACAGTAACAAGACCACCCTGCCCCCCCATGCTATCGGTAATAGCAGATAGTGGGAATGACAGCGAGTCTTTTTGGGCTGTATGGTCCATGCAGATTTCCTGAAAGCTGTTCATGTTGTCTGACAGGTGCCTGTCTGTGCGCAAACCAGGGTGCCCACTGTCAGCAGCTGTTACACCCATCATTTCATATTTAATTATCATGCTTTGTGATCCATGCAGTTCTCCTGGGTATGCAGAATTATGGAATCATCTCGACTTTTTCCGGATAATGCAAATTGATAATTTATCTCCAGCAAACAATCTGCAGTAAACAGGTTCAGCAAAGACCACTTTAATGTTCTAATGATATGTAAACACGGTTAATTAAAAAGTGCAAATGCATTTGGCTTCTGCACCTTTTCAGTAAAGCAGATCTTAATTACGCCCTACTTCTGCCTCTGCCTGACCATTATTTAATTAGCGTGAAGTTTAAACTTCACAGGAAGCTTCTCAGATCATTCTTACGAAACACATCTTCATCACCACAACAATCCCATGATACGAGGCAATAATTGCAGGCCACTTAAAGAGAACCACTCACTCGAAAATAATTAACACCTTTTTAAAAAGTAGGACTTGAAATACTCTCTAGCCACAAATGAATTCAGTCCTCTATCTATCTATCTATCTATCTATCGGTCTGTCTATCTATCTATCTATCTATCTATCTATCTATCTATTCTTTTAACAGAACCGGCAGCTTTAACAGTAAAAACTGTGCAGCAGCATCTTGTGCTGTGGGGTAGTACAGCCATCAATATCCTCCGACTCCCCCGCATTAACCAGGCTAACAGGTTAATAGAATATGACACCACTTTCCTGCTGGCAGGAAATATGCAGCAAATAAGAGCCCCCCCAACCTCTCTGAGAATTCACAAACAAACAAAAACAGAAACTGTCACTTTCCTAGTGCCCACTGTATACAGGAAACAATCGTGACCTTGGCTAACAGTGCAGGAGGTGAGGGACCAGCTGAAATCGCTGCAATTCCAGAGAAGGACCCAAGAGGCGTCTGTGTGAATGCCCAATGTGGTCTTAGTGAGCTCATCCCTACAGAACAGAGCTCATGACTGATTCAGCCGTTGGGCATGGAAGAAAGGCAGTGTTGTGTCCATGCAGGACTGACCCACCAGTCTAACCCCATTAACGAGCTGCCTTTTGGGGGTTCAGCTACGGGGCCTGGTGGCCTGGAGTGGAGCCAAACCATTCGGAGAGCCAGATTTAGGACGCTGGTAAATCATGTCCAGCAGCGGTAGGGGTGCAGTGACTCCACCCCAAAATGCTGGACATGCGGGGGACTGGCTCTGAGCCAGAAGCCCACACTTGCTGACTGAATCACATGTGTACAGTTTTAACCTCACTGGCCACGTTGAATCCCTGATCGTCACCGAAACGGCCCACAGATGGGTTCGGTCGATGGGCCAGTTGGTTTACGTTTTTATTTACTTAGCAGGTGCTAAAGTACAAAGTACAAATGGACAGTCCCTGGAGCAATTTGGGGTTAAGAGCCTTGATCAAGGGCCCAACTGTGAAATCACTGTGCTGATTTAACCCACAACCTTTGCGATCACAGGCACTGCATCTTAACCTGCTCAGAAACACACCTCTCGCCTCTCGGCACTCAGGCAGTCAGGTTAATTGCTTGTAGTGTGTATGTATGCAATATGTGGCCAATGATGGGCTGGTATCCCGTCCAGAGTCTACCCCTGCCTTGCACCCTGTGCTGTTTGGGATGAACTCCAGGCCCCCCCATGACCCAGTCCAGGATGAGCGATTGGAATATAAATACAATGCTTTATGTCATTAAAATTATTAAGGAATGTTATTAAGAGCCTTGGGACTCCTTGTGTGCCTAACAGCTCCGCTGAGCCCACTCTGACAGCCATTATCATAATAAATTGTGAATTCACCCGGAAACGGTGCATAAAGATAACCAAGGAGAGGTGGCAGGATATGTTTAAGAGCTAAACAAACAGACAGATGCTGCAGAACGAGGGTAATGAGTGTTTTTTTTCCAGATGGAAATTCAGCCTGAATCAGAGGCACAGCCAGTGAGGCACTGCAGCCCCCAGGGTGGGGTTTATACTTCGGATCTTTAGTGGAATAAAAGGGCATTTCGGTTCAGAGTGTAAAAAAATGTTTCAAAATTTTGCTTAAAACTGTTATTTAAGTTCGAATGATTGTTGTCGACGTGTCATCTTGCCCAGAAGAAATTGTCATATTAGCAAAAGCCATGCGATTAATATGCTGGGCGCTTCCAGCTCAGGCGTCCACGAAGGCCAGCATCCTCCCCCACCTGCCATGCATAGGTTTGACAAAATGAAATTTATCTACTCAAATTCATTAACAAACAAGAACATGAATTCTAAACGAATATAAGGTTTTTGGGGCAGGACTCTGACAAACCGTAAATCAGGTTCTACTCTATCTAATTAATTTTTATTCCTATGTCAGACCCCGCTCTCAGGCATAAATGCCTTTCTGTCATGCGAATTCTCTCTTGAATAAAACATTTTCCACCACAGTCTGCGTCATCAGAGGGGCAAGAAATGCCTAAAGAAATCACACTGGAATATGACTCGAATGCTAACTGCTTAGCACGATGCTAACAGGTGCCTAGACCTATAGCTTTCTTCAATCTGTGAGCTGATTGGTCGTCCGTAAAACGTCTCAGATTGACACAGTGAGGCTGACACCACACCTCATACCTGTAATGATGGGATAACGATGAAAGGATGAAGTGGAAATGCTTTCCTTGAAGAGGCACCAGTAATTCAAAGCGAGTCTTGCCATTTGGGTTTAACAACGCACTCTGATTGGATGTGGCACAGGGGGAATTTTTACTTTACGAGAGGTATTTTTAGTGAATTGTAAATATGGGTGGACCTCTAAAAAATTACTCACTGGATTTAAATGATCGTATCCAGAATGGTCAAGTCTGAATATGTGAATATAATTTACTGCCCCATCTATTATGTTCTCCGAATACACTATAGATACCCATTTAAACCAGTAGCTGAGGCTGCAAAAGAAGGCTTTCACACTTCTGGGGAAAGATCAAACTTTCGAGTCATGAGAATCACGGTGGTGGCACCAAGGGATGGCGGATCCAGTCGGAGCCAGACAAAGGCATAGCTGGGCAACTGAGAAATTCTGTTGAATGGGCCCTAAGCAAAACTTGAATTATGGTCCCTATCCAGGGTCAGATTAAATTTGCTGGGGGGGCTGACAATAAAATTTGAGTAAAGGGGTGCCGGTGATCATAACGTTTACCCTGAGGTGGGTTGCGCCCTCGTGTCTGTGCCCCCTATAAGCCTTCCCCTTTCTCCTCCCTCCCACGGGTGGCCCTGTGCCAAGCAGAAACAGAGTGGGACGGTACTTACTATGGTGAAGTTCATGACCTTCAGGATCCAGATGGTCAACGCAAGGTTAACCAGGATGAGGATCATCAGGAGCAGGACGAAAAAGTAGAGGCATCTCTTCCGCCAGCCGTAGATGCCCACCTTGTACAAGCGCGGTTTCTCGGAGCTCTGCACGTCATTCCTGTGAGGGCACTGCTCTTGGCTCATCTGCAACAGACGGGGAAACCGGGAGTGAGATCGGGATGCACCAGCAAAGCTGGGACACGCCTCGTACAGGAGGAATGACATCGGACGTGAGGATTGGACTCAAATCAAATTGATTCACCATCTCATAAACTGTCCAGGATCCCCATTACCCACTTTCCATCCCATCGATGCCCTGATTGCCTCCATTAACGATGATTCTAATTGTCCGTTAAGAAATAGGGAAATGCATCGTACACTTCAGGAAACGCAATAATAGCCCAATAACTCAAACACAAAATGCAATTTGCAATCTATAGCGACTTGAGTGGCTGGCTTCTGCCTGCATCGAAGAGCTGGGCTCTGCATTCGGCGTCAGTCGAAACCAAAACTACATGATTATGCAAAATCATATGCTTTTATCCCTTTAAAAACTCGAAATAACAAATCGGGCGTGAAAACAAACACAGAAAAACACGTTCCACACTCTTGCGCTAATGAAGCAGTGTGAGATAATTGCGGAATGATGTTTGTTTAGATGGCAGCATCGCAGAACCTCCATGGGATTCCTGGCACCTGTTCCACGCGGTTCAGGAGCTTGGAGACATCCCAGGAAATCCAGCTACCTCCTGCATCCCAGAGATCTCTGGGAGAATTCCTGACACCAGGACTGCCTGTGCATTTGTTTATGTAACAGACCCGTGATGGGAAGTACCGTCCTTTAGTAATTTCCCAGGTCGACACCCTGGATAAGTGCTTATTTAAACAGTTTGGTCGAAAATACAAAACAAAACATGCTCTCATGCATTTCACGGTCGAAACGCCTGCCAAAACCTCGCCACTGCCAAAGTTCCATCTTGGACGAGGCACGTCCTTCCAAGAGAGGGCGTTTATTAAAAGGGGGATTTTTGGCATAGCACCTGCAGTAGTGGCAAAAATAAGGAGCTTAAAACTCCCCCCTGCCCCCACAATTCCCTCCCTCAGGTTCCCTGGAAACCGCATGCCAGGAATCTATACGCAGTCAATGGGGCAAACGCTGTGGCAGCGCACAGTCTCAGATAATGAAAGTGACTCCAGTGACAGTCAATATCAGGCCTGCAGGTTGCTTGCAGATGAAGTCTTCCTCGAAGACTCTGCTATCGTGTGTCACATGACAATGGGCGGGGTTAACATGACAATGGGAGGGGTTAACATGACAATGGGCGGGGTTAACATAACGATGGGAGGGGTTAACATGTCAATGGGTGGGGTTAACATGACAATGGGAGGGGTTAACAGAACATCACAAGTAGCATCGCGCTACGTTTCTGGGTACGGAATCTATCGTGGGTCACCTTAGAAAATTTCTATCTACGTTCACCCGTCTTCCTGATGCTGCAGGTGCATTGTGTTTCGATAAATCAGGACAAACAGGCGGATATCACATGGAGACTTGGAGGTCGTCCAAATGCCTAACCTTTCTGTACTTTATTCAAGAATTCATCACGCTAGGATGCCACTCAGCCCACTGCACAAACAGCTTTTATTCCTGATGACGCTTAAGCACCACTGAAGGTCTCGGACAGAATAAAATTTCTTTCTCAGAACTTCCCCCTATTTTGCTGCACCAAACTCAGACGTGAAAGGAAACAGTTTCGGAAAATGACCACCACTGCCCCCCGAGGTGACGTCCACATCCGATTCTGAGCAAAGGAACTGGAGCTGTGAAAGAGAATAATGATCAAGAACCCATGGGTGAATTTAAAATGGGTTTTTGGAAATCCAAAGGAGGAGGGACATGGCAATGAGACACTGAAGGCTGGACGTCTAATTGGCATGCTAAGTGAAAGTCAAGTAATATAATTTGATCCACACTTGGGAAAAAATAGCTACTTTATTTAAAGGCATTAGACAGCAGGAAAGGGAAGCAGGGTGAAATGAACGTCAGGACTTCTGCGTAAAGTTAACTGTTATGCAATATTATCACACCATTCATATTTCCTTTTTAATACTTCAGCATACTTTTAATGGAGATCCATTAAGCTGCTTCAGTTCCTATGGGAACAGATATCAGGCACTGAGCAGGACATTTCGATATTTCCAAGGGCCAGGGTGATTTGAAGATTTCACACCGAGCATGCTAGTTTGCATAGTAAGCCATCTGCTAAGTGACATCAGAAAAGGTAAACTCTGGGTTTTGGGTTAGACCTAGATTAAGTGCATTTTATTTCATTCATTCATTCATTCATTCTCCATACAGGAGTCGCAGGAGCCCAGAGCCTCAGAGGTGGGTGGTTCAGGTTCACAAAGTAAAAATCCAGACCAAGATTTTGTTTCAACCAAGTAGTTAAGTATAAAGAGTCCCAGTCACAGAGTACTCAATTAGTCGAAGCAAATCTTGGTCTGGATTTATACTTTGTGAACCTGAACTATCCAGTTCTGCAGAGCCTGTCCCAGAAACAAGGCAGAGAATTATCCAGGACAGGGCGCCAACCCCTGGAAAGGCACCGTCTGAGTGCATTTTGTTAATGTTATGTATTAATATTATTTATAAAGCACTGTATTGTAATGTAAGGAACCATAGGAGTGCTTGTTAATCCTTCCAGATATGTTCCTGTTATGAGAGGGTTTCTGCCTAAAAGTCTTTGATTTTCATCGCGGTGGATAATGCCACCTTGGCGTTAGTGCCTCGTCTCTCCCGACAAAGCACCCCCTTTACGATTAAAGTGATTAATTACACGTCATGGACCCTGGAGCTCCGTCACAGCTCTCCAGAGACCACTGGTAACGAGGGAAGCGAACGACACTGAGGTGAAGAAGGAGACCCCATTTGCCCTGTAGGGACTCAGCATGGCTGCCTTCTCGGACGAGGGGCGGCTGGGGAGCAAGGCTAGGCGGACGGCGCGTGGCTCGGTGGGTTCGGCCTTTGTACCTGTCATCAGAACGACACTCGTTTGAATTCCACTCTTGGCAAAAGAGGCACATCTCTGTAAGGTTCCGGTGTGAGGCCTCGGTGTAAGGCCCTGGTGTAGGGCCCCGGTGTGAGGCCTCGGTGTGAGGCCTCAGTGTAAGGCCCAGGTGTAGGGCCCTGGTGTAAGGCCCCGGTGTGAGGCCCCGGTGTGAGGCCCCGGTGTAGGGCCCCGGTGTAGGGCCCCGGTGTAAGGCCCTGGTGTAGGGCCCTGGTGTAAGGCCTCAGTGTGAGATCTCGGTGTGAGGCCTCAGTGTAAGGCCCCGGTATAGGCCCCTGGTGTAGGGCCCCGGTGTGAGGCCTCGGTGTGAGGCCCCAGTGTAGGGCCCCGGTGTGAGGCCCCGGTGTAGGGTCCCGGTGTAAGGCCCTGGTGTAAGGCCCTTAACCTGAAATGCTTCAGGACGGCTGCATAAACGACTGGCCCAAGCCTCTACATGTTTTTAAAAAGATATTATATGCAAAAGAATCATTGTAACATTCCTGTACTTCTGCAAATGGAAAACAAAGCATAATTTCATTTCCATGTGTGATGCGTAGGTTACAAGGGGCCAAATAAATGAGACCTGGCTAGGGATTTGGTCAGAAAGGCAAGCCTCCCAATTAGGGGCCCATCCCCTTGGAAACCACACTGACTGTATAGATATATCGTGCCCCCCATCTACACCCAGCTAACACATTCATTATGAAATGTTCATGGTCACAGCAGTGCAAGGCATTTTTCAGCTCTGCCTGAAATCCTGTGACAGAAGGCGGAAAGGCGACGTAATCCAGATCAATTACTAATTACCTGCAGGACACTATAGCGGTAGCTGCTTCATAAAGAAGTATTAACACCCTTAGAGCAGCGTTTTATAGCTGTGTAACGGTATAAATGCTATTTTGCCATTTACTGAACTCTGCTTACGAGCGGAATATATGCTGGTGTGAATATTAGGGAGAATACACTGCTTCCTTAAAGAGTCATGGCTGGGCTTCCAGTCCAGGCAGAAACATCTCATTTCGGGATGTACAGCCAGTGCCCGTCCCACTCTGCCTAATCTTTATATGGAGTGCTGGTTGATAAAGCTGTTTTAGCATTTTTATGGCTTTGCCTTTCTCTGACTTTAGCGGTTTTTATGGCTGCACTGGAGCCGCGCTGGAGCCGCGCGGTAATGCGAATATCTTCAGCGCGCCCGCGCACCTATTCCAGCCATTTCATTCCGCGATCTTTGAACTCTTCTGGGTACTTCCTGTCAGACCTAATTTTCCTATGGAGAGCGGCCAGAAAATTCTGGAAACTCCTAACACCGGACGCTGCTGCTGATTTCCCCACTGTACACATTTTTTTTTCACGCGAATCTATGCGAGAAATGTGATTTAAAGAAAACAAGCTAGTTTTACATTTCTCTTTTGCTTTTTTTATATAACACTTAAGCATGCGGGCAAAAGAAAATATTCCTAAATGAATTATCATACAGCCCAAGCTTTGTGCTATTAAATGGCCCCAGAAGAGCTGAAAACAATCACAGCATCTTCATTCATTCATATTTATTTGTTTACCGAGCGACTCACCTCAGGTCTCCCAAACCGGATCACTCAGGCGTAAGGACAGGAGTACCAGAAGGGTTTGACTTTCAGGGGGCTTTGATATGAGAGGGACTTGAGCCCCTGAACGAGGCACGTAACACAAACAAATCTGGGTGTGTACGGTTGTGTGGGAAACGTGGCGTAGTCAGGAGGCAGGAGGATTTCGGCAAAATGCCTGATGGATCCTGCTTTTCGGTGTGGTGGGGAGGTTGGCGTCCTGCACGATAAATAAAACTTCTTTGTAGTTTGAGAGTTTCAGCAGGGACGGGTCAGACAGATACGCAT
This sequence comes from Mormyrus iriodes, assembly GCA_011763525.2. NCBI lineage: Eukaryota > Metazoa > Chordata > Actinopteri > Osteoglossiformes > Mormyridae > Mormyrus > Mormyrus iriodes. The sequence continues at coordinate 1,580,069 of JAAGVU020000062.1, read as the reverse complement.
CAGGCCCGGGGGCTCACACAGGTACAAAGCAAAACACACAACTAAAACCGTGATAAGAAACAGGAAACGGGAGAGATTAATATTAACAAGTTTCAGGTTGGCGGGGGTCACCTGAATCACAGCAGCGATAACAAACCAAACTTTAAGACGTGGCCATGTAAGTTCAGTGACACCTGGAATAGCTGGAGACGTGATGAGTTTAGAGCAAGGTGGATTTGTTAGGGATTAGATTGGGATCTTTTTGACACGTCGGTCTTAACGAACTGTTTTAATAATGCTTAGGCTACCGGGTGATGGAGATTGTCTGTGTCTTGTGACGTGATAAACCTTTGATTTATTAGGATGGCTGCTTTGTTTACAGGGATATTCAGACTCCGCTGTCTGGCTAGCCTTCCCTCCTCTCCTCTCTCTTTAATTTACTCTTAGCTCTCAGGGTGTTTTCAGTTAATTACGACTTCATTAAGCGTCATTATTGCACACGTGCAGACCGCTTGGATGATTGGGAGGGCCGGTGGGGTCGTTCGAGGCCTCCGAAACAATCATGTCTCCCCGCCATTTATTTTCCTCTGAAGTTTTCCCTGCAGATGTGGTTTGTTTTGATTATGTAATGAAAAGGAATCTATCTAGACAAAGTTTTTTTTTTTTTTTTTTTTTTAAATGGCAAAATGTGAATGGGGCATGAAGAGAGGGCTGCTATGTCTGCTTGTAATTATGGCTGTGTGGATTTACAGCATGCAGCCCTAATTCGACCTTGACGAACGTGTCCTGCCTCTTAAACAGGTCACGAATATGGGGGCGGGGCTACTGGGGCACTGGCCTGGGCTGGAAGCTGATTGGTTCCCTGAGTGCCCATTCCTGTCACGAGTTAACACACATGATTGGCTAATGATCAGGTTGACTCCTTCGTCTAAATCGTGGCCCCTCTTTTGCCCCCCCACCTTAAAATAATCCTGGAAGTGCCCCAACTTTCGAGCATCGGCCCCTTTCACTTGAATCGCATCTCCTGCTACCTCTATCATTACTCTTCGTACCCAGAAGTCTCGGCGTCTCGTCCCCTGGAGCCCTGAACTTACACGCAGCACTTTCAGGGGAATGAGCGCTCGTCCACAGAGACATGCCAGCCATAATTCATTCTCCTGAAGTGGCTCGTGGTGCTCATCACACAAGGATCCTCCCGTTGAACCAGTGAGCGATTCAATCCCCCCCTCAATAGAACCTGATTGGCAGGCAGCAGTGGGGTTAACCACCACTGCAACCACACATATGAGTGGGGCCCCTGTAGTTTGGGGGCCCCCTGTTGGCCAAAGACCACTACACTAGGGGGGGCAGTTCAAGAGGCTCCAAAGTGTCTTTTCAAGTGGGGTTCCAGAAACAAAAAACCCACCCCCTATGTTTACGACTTTTCTTTTACCCCCCTCACCCTCGCCCATGGCCTGCACAGTCTTCCACACAGGCATGCAAATATCACAATATCATGATCCCAACCCCCACCAGCCACTCCTGTCTCCAAAACTACTAAGAAAATCTCAAACCGTTCAATTCAAATGCTTCTCCCCCAATATTCCTGTAGTGTAGTATAATATACTGTAGTATATTCAACATTCTTCTGCTCACAACAAGAATAAAACCATTCAGACAGAGATCAGAAACACCATCTTTGAAACCACAGACCACCATAAAACAGCTCCCATACAGCACCTAAGTCTGACTGCTTGGGAATAGTCCAGAAAAAGGGAAGAGGCATCGTGTGTGTAAATGAGGAGCAGAGACGAGCTGTACCCTCTGCCGCTGAAAACCAGATTTCACGACAAACTTTCCCACTCCAGAATCAAAACAAACCCTCCCTGAATCTTCAGCCAGTCTTCGTTGCATCTTGCAGAAGGCTGACTGTAAACAAACAGTAGTGTCCATTTATCCAGAAGAGTACGCTCTCCCCCCCCCAGGGCCCCCAGAGGTTGTCTCCTCCCTGAAGGAGGTCTGTATGGCGAAGCTTCGCCAGCAGCGACAGTCTTGGAGACACTCACATGCCAAATACGTCACGGTCGCCTATTTTTAGCAACATGCATCCCGCAGGGGTCCAATAAGCGAAACCAAATGTGAGTGGAGATACGGGAGGGAAGGTGAGGAGCGTCTGGCCACCGCGGTGACAGCGGGGACACAGGAGTTCCCTTCAACATGCCCTCTGTTTCGACTCTCAGATGTGCAACTTCTGTGGAAAGTCTTCAGAAAAGTCAAACCTCGGCATGGGCGGGGGGAGAAAACTGTTCAGAAAAGAACGCTTTGACATCAGAAAACAGCCACATGTGCCCTTGGAAGTTAGCTTCCCTTTGAGCCAAACGCCCCGTGTGAAACTTCACTTACTAATCCGCCTCTGCTGGTCATATAAGCCCCTTCCATCCCTGAAAACTGCACTAGACGACATACAGCCTCTCAAACTCTTCCTCGCTTCTCTCTTGGTCCTTTAGCCCACGTGAAACTCCCAGACCAACCAAAGCAACAAACTCCAGTGCCATTTCTTACCGTCCTTCCCCTCATTGTCCGGCCACAGCAGCACGGTAGCTAATCAGGACGTGTTGGGCTGATGGACTGATCCCGATCCGCTGTCAGGAAGCGTCATCAGGCCCCGAGTCTGGCTCCGGACGGCTCCCCGTCAGGTTTTCCAGTGGCGGACTCCTCGCCAAGTCCTGCCCAAGCCCGAGAAAAATTTCCTGGCCACCTCTCAGGGTTCCTACTCTGCGCGCCGGCTCGGAGCCACGCCGCTGCGTGAATGGATTTCTCCGCCCCCCTGCTACTGAGTTACTGCTGCTGGTCAGCGGCCAGATTTAGACGGAAAACACATGTGGGAGTTTAAAGAGGCAGGGGATCTAATTTCTCGGCGACCCCTCGTGCTTTTCAGCACCGACCTCCCCCCAGCCTCCACC
>JAAGVU020000062.1:1565404-1576730 GCA_011763525.2 Mormyrus iriodes | reverse complement strand
CCCCCGCCCCCCACTCCCCCCATCTCATTGTCCTGCCGCTTGGTCGGAGGAGGCAGGAAATAGCAGCCCTGCTACTGCGACAAAGAGTCCTTTTTCCGTCTTCTCCATCAGCGTGCCTGATAAATAATGTCTGTCGTTGTTCTAGAAAAAGAAAGCGGCAGAGCCTGCCGCTCGGAATCTCCGTCATACCCAGGCGTCGGATGCCGTGGAAAATGCTGACTGTGTCCTCTGTGTGGCGCCATCATTCGAGTCAAAGGTGTCCTAAGAGAGTCTTCACATAAAGTCATTCAGGGGCTAATATTCACTAGGGGGCGCTACAGGTGCTCCATCGCACCAACCGCCAGTGAGTGTCCAGTGCTGCCTTTTCCAAAGGCACGTTTTTTATAAACGGACATGAAGAACACACACAGCAGCCACCATGCGCTGCGTTTTCCTTACTGTTACATTGTTTGCGCCTCTTTTTAAATTCCATTTTATTCCTGCCTTTTTGCTCATTTATTTGCTCATTTTACTTTTGCTTATCTATGTTCTTCTTTGCTGTATTTATTTCAAGCTAAAAAATCCTTTGCTGTGTTTATCTACTCTGTGCCACTGGACAAAAGGCCTTTCTCCCCTCATGACGTTCTATCTTATCTTACTTATTGTTCCACTGTCAAGTTCGAGTTTGATCTCGCATTATGCTGCCGTTTTAGTAACAAGGCAGATGGGGCCGTGAGAGTCACCGTCAGACTCTGCACAGCAGACAGCATCAGCCTCGGAAAGAGGGATGCCTGACTGAACTGTTCATACTCTAGCCGTGCCATGAATGCCCTCCCTGTTTACTTGAGGCTGTTCAAGAATCTCACAGCGCCCCCATATGCTTGGAGGACACAAAATCTAAGCCATGGAGAAAACTAAGAGGGGCTCCCTGAATTTGTTTGGATGCTTGAACCTGGAACTCACCTGGGAGGGAGCAGATAGAGGATAACGCCAGCCTACATAGGTGCAGACGAGCTAATGGGTCTGGGGGCCCCAGGGTCCCATCTGCATGAAGGCAGACCCACGCATTGGAGCAAGGAAAGGAGATCTAATTAGTGCCGCCTTCATTGCACATTAATGAAATTAGGGAAGGAAAAAGCACCTGTTGTCACTAGTATGTTCCTTAGAGAAAATTTCCAGCATGTAGAGAATCTCCTAGCAATTATTTGCCAGAAAAATGACCTAGAATGTGCTATGTATCCATGCATGCGGAGACGCACAAGCATGTAATTTTCTGTCTCTGTCGTTTTCATTTTGACGCCAAATATCTCCCAGGATTCTCCTGTGCTGCTGAGTGCTTTAATCGGACCGAAAAATCACCAGCAGCAGCCACAGCTGCCAGTGGACAGTTAAGACCTAATGCTGTTTGCGAGCAGTTTCATTTCCCCATAGGAGATAAGTGCATGTATTTGGTTAGTGAAGGTGCCTTTGCCAGGCATCATCTCAGCCGTCATAATAACCTCAGTGACTGGCGTCAGTGGGAACGGCCTGCATTCAGTACCAACGGAAGACCTGCATGCTCACATGTTCGCAAAAAAGTGAATGCATATAATTTAGAGGTAATACGGTAATGCGTAGCACTGTACGGCCCTGTCAGTGCAACCTGCAAGACACTATTCTGCCTCAAGACCCCCATCCTGTGAGTTTGTTAGTGTTACAATGAGTCAGAAAAAGGCCTGTCGAAAACAGACACTTCGCTCAGCGCCCAAGTGGATCTTAAGTGCAGTTTTCTTTAACTTCACTGGCCTTAAGAGGGCTTATGAATTCTTCTGATAGGCCGCCTCCCTCTGGAAAACTGTGCTCGGTTCCATTATCCACAGTCTCTCTTTTTGGTCTGGATGATGTTTCTAATGCTGTGGATTCTTTGCTAGACTAAGTCCCCTTATGAACTTTAAGCCAAATTTTAAAATTTCAAAATTTTGTCTGATCTTTAACCACCACGCCCCCTGGTGGTTTGAAGCAGGAATAATATTAAACCACTGCCAGCTGCATAGTTCCATAGCTTAATTATTTGCCAAGTAAATTAAATTTTAATTTTCTTTGAATTTGTAAAATATTTTATTTCCTAAAATGCCTGCTTTGATCAGCGATTCACCGTTTTCATGGCATTGTTGCTCCGGTCTCTGGCATAAGATTTTCCGGGCAAGCTGAAAGGTAAATTTGAAAAAGACCTTCTGCTCCGTCACCCCCCCCCCCTTTTAAAAATAGGAACCACCACCTCCATTTGCCAGTCCAGAGGTACCCTACCCTCTGATTTCCTCCACAGGAGCATACGATCACCATAGCAACTTCTGCTCCAGTGATGATTCTGATGTACTGGCTGTTCCAGACACTGCGTCCTGGTGGGGGGGCACAGGGGCCACGTTACGGAGCACCTCGGATCTTTCTTTCAGCTCTGCACACATACTGTGGGAGATGCTGTTGGAATACGGGGCATTCTGGCCACTCCTGCATGCTAATCAGTTCCCGTGAGATGCGTAGAGAGACACATCCTCACACATGGCATGTCAAGATCGTTTAGAGTGGGTGTCGGCGCCCGGCATGCCTGCATGTAGCCCACACTGCAGTTTGCGATTTTCATGGACTGAGTATGATGTCACTGCCCTGCCTGGAAGGACGTCCGCTATTAAAGGACAGAGGTTAAGTTCTTGCGAAATTTAGATGTAGTGCTTTCAGCCTTATCGGACAACGCCCTTGCAATGGCATTTACCACCATTCAAACCACGTATTTGTGTGGGGCCGCCTATTGGCCACCAACCGTCACTACACTAAATATTAAATCAACGCGGCCCTTATTTAGCAGACGCTGGAACAGCACGGTGGTGCAGTGATTGGTCTGTACTGAAGGTTAGATATCTGGGGTGCATTTTGTATTAAGCAAAGCTAGTGATTTAAAAAATGCAACACATTTGGGTGTTAACAGTGTGTATAATTTTGATACAACTCAAATGCAACAGAGCTGGCTGTAAGCCTGCATGTTTGGGGGCTTGGCCATGGTATTACAAGAAATTTAGCTGTATTATGAATATGAAATGAACTGAGTAACTGAACGAGTTTTTCCACCCGGGGAAAAAAGTAGCTTAGCCTTACAGCGGTATAAAATCACGGCAGTCGTTGCTGGGTTTCCCAGAGACATTCCCAGACACTTTGAAAACCGCACCATCTGTGAATCTGCTGTTGAACTCGCATCAGGCTGCTATGAGCATGTTGTCCGGTCGCCGGCTCCCCAGGGCAAGCAGCGCGCTGCTCCCTTACTACTATCTCATCGCCTTGGTCAAACTTCGACTCGATCTCGATCTCCACAGCCGTCCCCTACAAATTTCAATGCGGTATCCGGGTCGAGCCTCCGGGGACACGGGTTGCCGGGGGGGGGGGAGACCCCGAGACAAATCGAGTTAGACAAGTTACACAAGGAATTCTGGGAGGCAGATAAGCAGATCGCCCTGCTAAGATAGCTTTTCATTAAGCGCAAAGGAAACTGCTCCTTTTCATTACACGCACGGAGCCGGGGGGGCGGCTCCTCTTTCGGGCGTGTAACTATGCTGATGTGTGGCTTTTGCAGCGGCTGGAATCTCAAAACACTTACAAACAGAAATGACATTCAAGGCAGCCGGAAAGTAGTATTTATTCCTGGCATATACAGGCTCCTCTTATGCTGACCGTTTCCCCAGTCAGAGAAAATGCCCGGTTTAGCGCCGAAAGGTGTTGCGATAGGCAAAATCGCCAGGGAAAATAATGTATAATCCAATATATAATATTATTCAGAATCATTCATTCTGACCGATTGTTTGCTATCCAATGCATTTACATATCAAGCAATCGCTTTAATCCACACTGACATACATTTGAGAATCTCTGGAGCAACTGGGGTTAGGAGCTTTGCTCAGAGGCCCAACTGTGAAATCACTTGTCTAGCCCCGGGATTTGAGCCAGCAACCTTCTGATCACAGGCACAGTGTCCCAACCCGATCAGCCACACACCACCCCAACGCACAGCAATAACTCCACCTCAGCTGGCTGCTATAAATGTGTAATCAGCAGGTCAGTTCCAGTTCTGCATCTCGCACTGAGGCTAAAAGTGTTAAATATTTAATGCGGCCACGTTAAGAAAAACATGGGCTCAAAGGCTACGATGTATCACACAGCCGCAGCTTAGGTCTGGTCCGGCACCTTCTCCCTCTTTTCTTTAGTGGGGCTTTAGTGCCAATTTGGTGGCCCAGACCTTCAGTGTGGGCTGAGAAGGGCAGACCGAATGAAAAGAGGCTATGTGAGGAGATAATGACTCAGAGAGCCCTTAAGGAACTCCTCAAGAACCTAGAATAAACCTTCACTTGATATTTGTAGAAGTACATTGGAATATAATTTTCATATATCCCATCATGGGGGCGGCACGGTGGTGCAGTGCTTAGCACTGTCGTCTCACACCTCTGGGACCAGGGTTCGGAGTTTGCATGTTCTCCCCCTGTCGTCCTGGGGTTTCTTCCAGGTACTCTGATTTCCCTCCACAGTCCAAAAGCATGCTGAGGCTGATTGGAGTTACCAAACTGCCTGTAGGTGTGAATGGTGTGTGAGTGTGCCCTGCGATGGGTTGGCGCCCCATTCTGGGTTGTTCCCTGCCTTGTGCCCACAGCCTCTGGGATAGGCTCCGGACCCCCTGCGACCCCAAATGGGATAAGCGGATACAGAAGATGGATGGATATCCCATCATGCTCTCCTTCTTAGGAAATACACACACATAGAGGTGGGCATGAAGTTTGGGGTCTGAGCACAGGGTCAGCTGTCTATGCAGCACTTAGGGCCTTGCTCAAGGGCCCAATGAAAATGTGGCCACTCTGCTAAGCATGGGATTCAATCTGGTGACCTTCTGATTACAAGCAGAGAGGCCTGAGCAGCAGAGCCACACACCATCCCCTCCTTCTGAGGATGGGTTTCCCCCAGAAGGTCAGAAGGAGTTATCCAAAAACCTAGACCGCATAGGCATAGAAGCCAACAAGCCGTATACGGGTCTCATCGCTACACTTCCAGCGTTAAAATGGGCAAACACTACGCCGTCTCACCAGGGAAGGTGACTGGAGGAACAGGAAAGCAGCAAGCTATATTTACAGCTCTGCTGACACAGTAGTTTCCAGGTGAATATTCAACGCAAACACTTTTCTTGTGCAGAATTGATATTTGTTATGGCTTATAACTTATAACGTGGTAGAGCCTTTTCTGCTATAACCCGACAGATGTGCTCTGTAAAAACTTCACATTATGCAAAATTGGGTAATAAAAATATCAGGACTTAAGGAAAAGTAGCGTTGGGGTAGACCACTCTAAAGCAAACCAATAACCATTATGTTGATACCCTTCATAAGATCAAGCTTTTCTTTGAGCATTAAAGCTTTTCTTTTGTGTTCAGCACCTAACATTTCACCAGCATGCTGAAATTTCACCAGGGTGTGGAAAATCCCTCATTGTGTTACAATTTCCTCGGCATACTGAAATTTCCCTGGTGTGCTAAAATGACCTGTGTGCTGAAATTTCCCCAGTACGGTGTTGTGGTTTTATTGCTGCCCCCTGGCTTCATGTGTGGAGTCTAAATGTTTCCTCCAGGTACTGCAGTTGCCAGAAATCCAGCAACATGGGAACTAGAGTCAACAGAAGGCCCAAAGTATGCGTGTGGGTGCACCCATGTGCCCTGCAATGGCCTGGCACCCCATCCAGGGTGTCCCTCACAAAGTGCCCCTCTTTTCAGGGGAAAGGCTCTAGGCACACTGAGACCCTGCATTGGACAGATGGTCATGGGAAAATAGATGGAGGGAATGGATCAAATCTGGCTTTTATGTATGGAAAAAGTGGTACTCTATATTATTTAACCCCCAATTCCAAAGACAGTTCCACAATATCAGACATCTTAAAATGTAAACTAGATTAAAAAACAATAATTCATTTCCAGGGAATATATTTTATCCTTACACATCCAAGACACAGCAGCTCCTTATCCAGCTCTCAGCATCTTCCTGCCTTCACTCGCGCTGCCTAGTTACAGGAGTCCATCTTTGCTGGGTAAGAACACAGCAGACTTAAATTAAACATGGACTGGCTGTGCTTGTACGGCTGTAAGTGAGGCCACACTGGCAGGTCCTCGGTGTTGGAAATCCTTGTATCAACAGATCAAGCAGGAAAGCTCTTGTCATAGTTATACCTCTTAGAGGGATTGGCTCCTGCCTTAGTGATATCAAACAATGTGCCTGACATCAGCTAGAGGAGGGGGCGTTGGCTTGATTCCTCCATCTCACTGGTAGACACATGGGTGGGCGGGACCAACAATGACATGAACCATGCTGCAATCCAATAGTGATCCAGAACACGCATAAGGGCGGTTCCTCGGACAGGAAGCCTAAAGCCAAGCACATGTTCCTGTAATTTCCTGTGGGCTTCTCACCTGTAATGGTGTAGATCATGCTGTCAGAGAAGCAGCCATTCTAGATTATCGAAGGCAATGCAGCAGTATCTTATTAATCCTGAAGGAAATTCCAATTGGCTTGATATGTTTTTGACTGTATTTTTTTTGGAGTAGCCACAGTTTTATTATTATCCCCATAGAACAGAACTCGGAAATAAGACTCACCTAGCAATACAAAAACAAAGAAATTCATTTTAATACCTTTATCATGAAATACATTCATTCCCAAGCAATTAATAAAAACAGCATACTACTCACAAATTTAAATGTTAACACAAATCATTTTAAACGAGCACAGACCCATATTTGATTCCATATCGAGTGATTTCTTATTAAATGACTGTAGCTCTATAAAATTTTGTACGAGCTTGATATAGCCTGTTTTATGGCAGATAATAAGTCATAAAATTGACAGAGGGACCGTGTTGCACAGCATTAACGGCGCGACCGTGAGACGTGAAAGTCGGGTAAAACTGAATTCAGATCAGTGCGATTAATTGGAGCAGAAACAATGCAGCTGGTATTCCCATTTGTGAGTGAGCTCAGGTGGGGTCAGGGGTCACGGACAAACAGGAAGTCAGAGAAGTGGAGATTAAAAAATCTGTATCAAACAAGTTCATTTCATCCTCTTATACAGGGAGCAGATGGATTATTTTAAGGTTTGTTCAGTATCAGAAAGGTACAGTTCTGAAAAGAAAAGACAAAATTTTCTATTTATGTGCAATGTTCATAGTGCATATATGTAATACAATCTGATATTATAATTAAATATGATTAAATGTTGTGTTCTGTAAGAAATGTACAGACAGTCCTTATATTCGTTACATTTTGGTTTATAGCAGAATATTTGCAATTTCCTCAGATAAAATCAGATCATTGACATCATCTAATTAGTATGAAAGTGTGAATATTTAGTTCTGTATTTTTTGTTTCTGGCCCGCAGGCCTTAGCAAAGAGACGTATTTTGAAAAAGTCAAGCCCAAGATAAGCTCATTGTCGGCAGGAATGTCACCTCTCTGGGTATAAGAATGGGATCGTTGGCTCACAAGGCCACAGCTCAGGACCGGAAGGCAACATGTCATCCTGTAATGCATTCAACGACCTGCCCTGAAGGTCAGAGAGGGCACCGACGGTCCCGCACTGCGGGCCACAAATCCATTAGTTGCCCAAACTGTGGCTTGCTGCTACTCGTACAATTACCAATTTCCATTACAGGCCACACCGTACAATCGCAGTAAGTGTACCAGTGAAAGATGAATGTAACGCTTAGGCTCAAACCCAGGTTTTCAAATACAGATATATGATCAGGCTCTGACAGAGAGCATAAGCAAATGCCATCCCCCTGCCACCAAAACTCTTTCCATAAAGTTCTTTACCCAACACATTCTCCTTTTCTTCCAGATTAAGAACATAAGAAATTTACAAATGAGAGGAGGCCATTCGGCCCATCAAGCTCGTTTGGGGAGAACTTAACTAATAACTCAGAGCTGTTAAAATCTTATCTAGCGCTGATTTAAAGGAACCCAGGGTTTTAGCCTGCGCTACACTAGTAGGAAGACTATTCCATACTCTAACTACACACTGTGTAAAGAATAAGAACATAAGAAATTATGCAAGAACAAGGCAGGAGTGATGGGTGACTCTATGGGTTCGGGAGGTGCGCCTGTGTTAGGAAGGTTGTTGGTTCATATCCCAGGGTTGGCAGAATGATTTCCCCGTTGGGCCCCTAGCAAGGCTCTTAACCACTGATTGCTCCAGGGAGTAGCTGACCCGGATTTCTCAGAAATGTACGCCACTTTGGATAAAAGCTTCTGCTAGATAAATGTAAAAACATGCATGCAAACAATCAATCCCTAACATTTTTAAAAATCAATGGCAAAATAAGTAATGATATATAATCATGGATACAGCGAGGGCCTGAGGGAGGGGCCTGTCTGACATTGAAATTAAAATCACACCGCGACAGTAACAAACCGGCTAATAAACAGAGCAGTGTAGTGAAAATGTTCGGCAATGAGAACAGAATGTTAGCTTTGCTGATGTTAGACAGGACTGACAGTTATCTTGATACATACGCTAGCTTTCTGATTTCTGCATCTGTCGGGCAACTTCTGTGAATGGACACTTGGGCGCTTTCGCCTCCACACGGAACCTGAGCATGAATCGGGCACCCCACCGGCATGGGGGCACCCCGCCCGCGGGGTAATTAAACACTCAGCGGGCCGCTCCGTGGAAGCCGCTCACATGCACAGATAGAGATAGGGGCTCACACTAATAACAATAATGTGGAACCTGTTCCATGGTGTCAGCCAAACAACACTTGTGGGGGTTTTACTTACCCATGTTCTGAGGACAGAATGAAAAATGACTGGTTCAGGAAGATCACCAATCAGATTGTAGAGGAGGTGGGTCCAAGCGACTAGAGGAGGCGAGACTAAAACATCTGATTGGTTGATCTGACATCTGACACTGATCTGAGTAGTTCTCTCTCTGAATCAGAACATTTTTGTGTAAGTAAAACTCCCATGAGCCCAAACAGCTAATGAAATTTCCATGTCACAAGGGGTCATTAGCAACTGCTACTCCCTCTGCTGGTGCCTGAATGATCTGCAGGGGCAGTTACACATTGGCTTTGTTGATGAGCCATACCATGTCACCAATATTTTGGGGGTGGTATGTTCCCATCTATGAAAAGCTCGAGACCCTGTGGGGGGTATGCAACCCTGCTTTGACAACACGGATCGTGAATTTCAATCGCTCCAATGAAAACAAATGGGGATTCCTTTTGGCAGACGACAAAGGCGAACACAGTTTTAGGTAATAGGGAAACAAACGTAAAGAACAGGAAAATGATTTATCTATAACAGCAATAGCCTGGGATCTAGGGAGGTATTCTTCGCAGAATACGAGCATCATAAAAGACTCGTAAAAGTAACCTTTTAGATCAGAGTATTTATAGATAAACTATAATGAACGTTTTAAAAAAATGTCTAAAAGCATGATGTAAGCACTGAGGGAATGTTACATACGTTATCCATTTCAAGGGACAATTTGAAATCCCATATACCCTTAATGGCGTGTGATGGTTTACGCCTCTGATTACTGCACTGGACTCATCCGCAGCGGTAGAAATGGACCGAGATGATCGCTTTCTCCAGAGCCGATGTCGGCAGAGATTCAAGGTCGATTACTTTCTTGCAATCTACCCCAGCACCCGCAGGTTAACAGCATGCGATACGGACCGCCCTTGGACTTCAACTTAATTTAGACACAGGGACGATACTCCGTCGTGATATTTCAGCAGCGCCATGGACTCGGTTGTTCCTGTTCAGTAGCAGAAATAGTAATAAGCGGCGAAATCCATTATATTTAGGACTTTTCTTTCAAACTTTTCAGAGCTGTCTGGACTCACGGTCTCCCACAGAAAGCAGCCTCAATTATTTCTGTTCCTCTGTTGTTCCAAGCTGATGTCAATTTGAACCTCGCGATATAGCTTACGGTCCTGACACCAGGGTCGATAACACGTTTCGTTACGGACGCTCTTATTTATTTTAACCGGAGGTAAGACTGAGTTTTCCACAAGCGTCGCAAGTGGGCGGGGGAAACGACGTGTAATGGTTTGGAAAGGACTTAAACCGTACAATCTTTTTCCTGTTTTGTTGCCATGGTGGATGCGGCCTGGGGGAGGGGCCTTGGCTGGAAGACGGGCATTGACTGCTGTACACAGAGGCACCGCGACAGGACAGGCGGGGCGGGCGAGGGCCTGGGGCCCCGAGCTGGGAGGGGGCCCCAAGGGCGGCCCATTATGTAGTACAATGCAAAGACAAATCTGCTTTATTTGTGTATTCTGTTTTTCACAAAAGTGAAAATACAGGTCTTGTGTTTATTAAATTCCCTTTGTTGACATTACTAATTTGCACTTCACAGTAAATTAAAAGTAATACATTTTACCATGCCGGGGGAGGGACAGTTGGAGGGCTCCACGGAGTTCTTTACCTAGGGCCCCCAGAGACCCCAGCGACGCCTCTGGCTGTTCGGCTGGATTCGAACCTAATGTCTGCACTCTGTGTGGGCGGAGATTGCACTCGCTGCTATTTCCTCTGTCCCACACTCTCTGACACGCTTCCGGGATTATTGGATCAGTGGCTGTCGCCATATCATCTCTGACACCATTTGTGCGTATGAAATAATGGATATAGAGTAAATCAGGTGCTACTTGGATCTATTTCTGGTGAAAATAGGAAATCACATTACATTCTGTTCTTACATACATCAGGTAAGGACAGTTATGTACCACATGCCCTTTTAAAATTAAAGGTACTGACAGGCAGTTGTTTTGACCTAGAATACCTTGAGGTTGCAAAGAAAACTCTTAGCAGAGAGAGTGAAACTTGTGTGGCAGGTATGTGCAGGGTGAACAGAGCAGAGACTGCTTGGGGGGGCGACGTCAAGCAGGTACCGTTTGAGATTTCAGGACGGAAGCTGAGGTTGCATCCTCGAGCGGCTCAATTTCGCCAGAAACGCTAAACATATAACTGTCACCTGTGCTGGAAGAAGCTAAGCCAATAGCGACGTGTGAGTGACTGTCAGCTGTGCAGGAAGAAGCTAAGCCAATAGCGACGTGTGACTGACTGTCAGCTGTGCAGGAAGAAGCTAAGCCAATAGCAACGTGTGAGTGACTGTCAGCTGTGCTGGAAGAAGCTAAGCCAATAGCAACGTGTGAGTGACTGTCAGCTGTGCTGGAAGAAGCTAAGCCAATAGCGACGTGTGAGTGACTGTCAGCTGTGCTGGAAGAAGCTAAGCCAATAGCAACGTGTGAGTGACTGTCAGCTGTGCTGGAAGAAGCTAAGCCAATAGCGA
>JAAGVU020000062.1:1550645-1565304 GCA_011763525.2 Mormyrus iriodes | reverse complement strand
ATAGCGACGTGTGAGTGACTGTCAGCTGTGCTGGAAGAAGCTAAACCCATAGCGACGTATGAGTGACTGTCAGCTGTGCTGGAAGAAGCTAAGCCCATAGCGACGTGTGAGTGACTGTCAGCTGTGCTGGAAGAAGCTAAGCCAATAGCGACGTGTGAGTGACTGTCAGCTGTGCAGGAAGAAGCTAAGCCCATAGCGACGTGTGAGTGACTGTCAGCTGTGCAGGAAGAAGCTAAGCCAATAGGGTTGCCAACTCCGGTCAGCTGGCTGGTGTGAGATTTTCAATTGGAGTCTGCACACGCATTTATGTGCATGTAAAAGTTGATTTCCCTATGAATTAGTCTATAGGGTTTGCAAACTACTCCATCGCTTTTGATGTAGCTAATCTTAGGTTTATAATGAAATAATCTTAATTTGCCGTAAGATTCCTTGTGTGAGCGTGAGCGTCAGAACGCATGAGTGTCACACCAGATATGAGAGAATTGGCAACTGTGCTAATGCTGAGGAGATCTATGGTCTTCAGAATCATTCATTGCTTGATCTCCGATACTGCTTGGAGCTAACCTAAGGACCCAAAGCAGGGGCCAAAGCAGGACGGGGCACCAGCCCGTGCCACATCTGAGATTAAACACCTTCTCTGCTCATATAAATAGAGTTTGACATGCTTACTTTGCTGCAATGCTTTTTACATCTAACATCCAAGCTACACCAAGCTACCTTAAAAAAATAGCTTTCGGGAGTGATTGCAACAGATGGAGGTGGCAAACATTATTGTTGGAAAGTGAGCGTTATGAACGAGAGCGTTGGGGCTATCGTTCAGGGCAGACCCCATTTCATCCATTACTCTGAGGCTGCGTGTCGGAATTAAACCGACAGCGAATCCGTAATTGAAAATCCCTCCATATTGGGGGGGATATCTTCATCTCTATGTGACAGCAGCTACTGTGAGGGCAATCACTGAGCCTCACATCTCTGGCTGCCATGCAGTTAAACACTGACCTTGCCAGCGAAGGAAATGCAGACCTGCCAACAGGAGAAGACAAGGTATAGTCTGGTGTGAAGGCAGACTAGCTAGTTTATACGTAAACCCAAGGCCAATAGGGCAGCGTTTCCTACCCTGATGCACGGGGACCCACAGACGGTCCACGTTTTTTCTCCCTCCCAGACAGGACTGGATTGGGAAACACTATTATACAGATAGATATAAATGTCGCTAAACTCGAAGACAGATGACTTTTCAGGGTTATCCTTTAAAAAAGGACCTTCTTCAGTGGTAAAAAATACATGCTCCTCTTGGGATGTCGGCTGAGAACCTCTGCTTGTTCAGTTTGAGCCATTCCCAGCTCGCTCTCCCTATATGTGATGCTCTTTGTGGGCGTACTGGTGTAGAGTGGCTGCCGTCGCATCACCCAGGTGGAGGCTCCACAGCGGCAGTGGCTGACTTGGCTTTCCATTGGTTCTGTAAAGCACTTCGTGTGTCTTGAAAAGCGCTATATAAATGTAACATTCATTCACAAGTCACTGTTTCTCAGTAATGACAAACCCACTGTATGTGAAGTTCACAACTGATTACACAGACCTAAATTGCCTTCTGATCGAGGAGACATTCCCTTCAAAAACGTACACACTGCCAGCAAGCATTCTCAGACTTTTCAGACAAGGTCATTAACAACTAGCACACTTCAGTCAGAAACTATTCAAACCAGTAGGGACAAGGACACTCTTGGTGTCTGGAAAGTGTAGCTAACCCAGTAGCGTCTCCCGGAATAAAACGGCAGATGGTATCATTTCCATTGACAAACGACGAGCGATATTTCCAGTCGTAAGAGTCATCAGGTGATGTGCGCCCTCTCTTTAACGAGTTCTCATTGAACCGTGTTTGGTGGCAGCCTTCCAGGTATATGACAGCAATGTAAATATAGAGAGCGAACGGTGCAAGTTTATCGAGTGTAAGACTAACATGCGAGTGAGGAAAAAACATTAGCTGTATGGTGGATAGATACTGTGTTTCCTGCTTCTGAGGGCGTGTCCATCGTTCTGAATGCAGACGGGAAAGAGTGTGTGCCAGGCTACGTGACAGCAGGCTCTCTGAAGATCTCTAGTGGCCTCATTATCTGTGCCACCACAAGCAGTGCATCCGCAGCCAAACAAGAGGCTGTGGTCTGAATCTAGAGGACAGTTAGACAATCCTGTCCTCCTCATCCTCTCCCTACCCTTGACTAGGTTCAGGGGTGATTCTAGGATTTTGTAAGGTGGGGGGCATAAGTGGGGTCATAATTCATACTGAGGGCTCAACCTTATCTTTAGCCAATAATATGATTTGAATTGATGAGTGACAGGGAAAGGGCACTCTGGGGGGCCAATCGGCTTTCTGCTGGGGCCATTGTCCCTGTGGCCCCACTCCTGTATGCAGTCCCTTGTCAAGACTAGAACATCCCTAGATTATTAAAACCATCTGCCCTAAGGTGAAGCCCCTGCAATACCTCCTGCCTCAGCAGAGTGCTGTGGCTTTGGGGGCAGGGCTTCTCAGAACCCGTCGCCAGTGTCGCTCAGATTCACCTGTGGCTTCCGTGATTAACACCCCCATGGCCAGCGCTTCACCTTCTACTGACGCCTTCATCCGCCCCCCCTTAAATGAACCGTCGGAACTTCAGGCTAAGAGTGAGTCTCCTTTAATGACATCCGGCATAAATTTTCATGGTGGGTTTGAATACGATCTTTGAGTTGCAGTTTTCAGCAGCACTCCGGGTTCTCCAGCAGCATGGAGTCAATCTCAGTCATGCCTTCTTCCTCTGAATTACAAGATTAGGACAGAGTTGCTGTTTCATAGGAATTAAGTTTATTTTACACTGTAATAGTTCAGTGGGTAGCATGCAGGCTTAGACGTCGAGGGGTGTGCGTTCAAGCCCCGGCTTTGTGTGTCATATTCCCTGTGAGTTTCCCCCTGACGTTTACGTGAACTGTTATGTTCAGAATTTCACGAGTGTGTCCCGGGTAACGGAGTGCCATCCTGCCTGGCATGTTCCCTGGATCACTCCCGGTTTCCTGCGATCCTGTGTCGGATAAGAGGTGGAAAACAGACGTCCGCGTATTCACAAAGAAGCCTGCTGATATCTATTCTAAAATCACACGTATACAGACCTTATAAACGACGAGAAAACAACCCTTACTTCACAAGTATCAGCAATTTTCCCTGTTGTAAATGCAGCAAAAAGATTAGTCCTCTTAAATGTCAGCTTTGCCATAAAAATTATATTGCAAATCACTATCTAATAAATATGGACAGTAATAACAGCAGGACCCTAAATCCAACATTTGTGTTTGTTCTCTGTTAGTAAGAGAGTGAGTGACGGATGGCAGGGATTGAAAGGCCATCGGGGCCACATTAGGGCTCCAAACTGGGCACGAGTGTTTTATGCAAGAGGCCCCGCCAGCATCTGCTAGCTGCTGTTTCCATTTAAGCTCACATAAAAACACATTCAGAGATTACACCTGGAGAGAACTGAACAGGGACCATATGGGGACATTGGGCAGCCATTAAAACGGAGAAGTGTGGCCTATCTATTCATTCTTTATTTATTCAGTGATTTAAATGTAAAGTCTTGTCGAGGCAGTTAGCAGAGTCGTCTCTGCGACATCATTATAATGTTTATGATATTTGTTTGGCTGGATACTTCTATTCATCACACTTTCTACACAAAGACGTGAGCTGTGTACAAACGTGGGGCACTGTGGCATGTCACCGCACCCCGTGTGCAAAGGGGTGGGCTGTGACGTCTTTTTGGTTTTCTTCCAGTGAGCGTAAATCGGTCCTGTCCCCTGCCTTGCACCCTGATTTTCCCAGGCTAACCTCCAGGCCCACTATAATCTGTGTGCAGCCTTACTGGGTAAGTGGTCATGGAAGATAGGTGGATAAATTGAAGCATAAATTGAAACACAATCCCTAGCTGACGGGTTTAGCTAGCCGGTAGCCACTGCTTGCTTTTAGCCATCACTACTGTAAAAAAGGCGCCGTTTAACACATTGAGTAGAATAAGTTAGCACACATACTTGACTTAGACAAACCTTATTCCGTAAATAATGCATCTACTGTGGCCTACAGATTACAGAAATCTGTTACTCCTATGGCTGGCTCACCAGGGGAGTGGCCATCTTCCTCAGAGGAAGAGGATGGCCCACACAAACAGGATGTCTTGGCTTGAGCAGCTATGTAAAGAAAACCTGCTGCCCCGTCCAGGCTTGTAGCAGAAGCCTAAGTGCAGGTCGTGCTCCTGGTTTCCTGTTGCCCTGGGTTGTTTTGTATTCCTAATTGTGAACTTTAGTTTTTACACATCTGTTAAAATTTGTTGGAGGTCCTGCAGCTAGGTGATCCTCTATCCGAGTACTTAACAAGTCCTCCTCTGACAGTAAAGGGCGTATTCAGAGTGAAACAGCCAGTGGGTTAGGGTTAGAGGCGAACACAACAACCAGAGGGACGAGCAGGAAGAAAAAGCCATAACCAGATCTTCAAGCAAGCAGCACATCCCTAATCACCATGCCCTCTGCTGGACATCTAAAAGCGGTGCTTCCTACACACTGTCAAGGATCGCAAGCTCAGGGACCTTAGCTCTACAGAAATCGCATGATTTGAAGGTTTTGTGTGCAAACTCACATATCTCGGTTCTAGCCAAAGGGTAAGCAAAGACTTTTGAGATAAACGCAAGGCGTAGGAACTGGGGGGGTGGATATCCCCCACAATTGAATTTACCCACCCCCACACAATAAATAGATCTTACATTGAAATCTGCAATAGCAAGCGGCCTCCTACGCCCTTGGAGGTGGGTATTGACACACTGACAGCACCTTGTTCTGAGGGACCTCTATGTCGTCCTGTAAGGCAACAGTCCAGAAGGTTCTGTGAATTATGAAGGACAGGTGAGGGGGACGTGGGGGAAGGCAGGGTTAAGAGATTAGATCTCTGAGTGCTCTGGTCTCCCGCGAAGCCTAAAATAATTAATGAACGTTTTAAAAACATGGCTGACAAAGAATGCAGAGAGTACCATGGGCCTTGGATGATATTTGATAAATTGCTCAGTGACATGGGACCTCTTTTTACAAACTCAGCGTTTCTGAGCAAAAGCGAAAGGAATGTGGCTTCTGCCCAGATGGCTATAGGTTCGAGACTCGGGGGGCACTGCTCGTTTCATTCCTGGCTGTAAATAACTCATGTCAGCTGCATTAACGGAAGCATTAGTCTATGTAAAGCATCAGCTATGAGTCAATAACAAAACAACAGGCATTAAATGTTTATATGAGTAGGGATCAAGAGAATCAGCTGTTTCTCAGGGAAGCTAAAATGGACTGTTACTATAGGCGTGCTGCTTGCAGGGTCTATAGTATACATTTACATTTTAATTATTTAGCAGTTACTTTTATCCGTAGCAACAGACATGATTGAGAACGCTGGGTTAGTCGGTGTCTGAAGCAGTGGGGGATTAGGGGCCTCACTCAGGGGCCCCACACTGAAGTAACTCCACCAATTACAGTAGTTGAACTGGGAACCTTCTGATTATAGGCACAGCATCCTAATCTGCTGAGCATCACCCCCCCCCCCAAATGTCTACAACTCTGGTGGGACTCATACCCAAAACCTTCGAAAGACTTCCCCCAGTCAAAGTCTAGAAGGCCAACACACTATCCATTGCACCACAGAGTTCTGTGGGAGAGTAATTAAGTCAGCAGACTGACCCTGGAGCTGAAGTGTATTTACCGTTCCATCACTCATTTAGTTTAGAAGAACAGCTTCTGTTACCAAATCTGAGGTTGGTTCATCGGATCGAGTCTCACCTAACTGGTCACAGGTCAGTCGCTATGCCGATAGTCAGACGGACAACAAAAGAGAGTTTTGTCTGTTCATCCCCGAGGGCCACACCTCCTGCCTTCCGATGTCTTCCGATGTCTTCCCACCATAACTGTGGATTAGCCGAGGTTCTGAAATATCAGCACGAGGAGCATCATTCCCAGAGAGACGCTATCAGGCTCAGGCGCCATCTGTAAACCTTTGCTAAAATGCCAGACACGTGCTTCCCACCTCAGCCGTGCCTAGCAGTGCAGCACAGGAGGGATCTGAAGATATCCATGTTGACGGCAAGCCTCAGGGCTAATCGTGGTGATCGCGCGCTCCTGGAAGCTGCGGCGGCGGCGGGATGCCCGGATTACCGCTGTCCGCTGAGCCGGCTGTGTGTGGGGGTGAGCGGCCTGTACAAATCTCTGCTGATGTTTCATTTGCCCTTACTGTCGGGTGTAAAGTTACCTCTAAAGAACCCAAAGGATTTATTATAAAACATGGATAAAATATGAATAAAACATTACATATGATTTCCCTTCACTTGCCAATCAGTAAGTGTTCCTCAATGCCCCCTGTAGACTATTATAATTACTAATTAAGCATTAGCATTCCACATATAATGCACTGCAAATGTGACCGCAAAGGATTGTGGGCAAAAACACCAGCAGTACATCTAGGAATATGTGTATTCCGAGAGGGACGCCAGGCAGCGCTTAGCATAACACTTAAGGACCTGGCTTCTAACCTGAAGTACGCCGACCCATCTCTTAAGAGGGTTCTGCTATAGAAATAGAAAGTCTTTTAAGTGAGTCTAGTTAAAATATTTTGCCCTTTAAAGGGATATAATTGCTAGTCCCTGTGGATAAATGTTTGACATCCTACTGGTGGCTGCGCCACTGATGTTGACAGGGCAGATTTACCACTGACAGTTATTCAATATTACTGCCTTCATTTTATATACTGTAGTGTTTTTGAGGGATACTGCTGTGGTAAAACACAAGGCACGGGTTGCCATGTAAAAGGAAGGATAGGAGTTTCAGGTCTTTCTGCTTTTACAATGAACTGGGACTGCTTTTGTCCTGACTAGGGCGTGCATATAGGGGCAGGGCCACAGGAGCACTGGCCTGAGCTGAAAGCTGATTGGTTCATGGAGTTCTCCATCCTTGTCACTCATCAGAGGGGCAAGCTGATTCATTGGTTGGTGTGAAATATGGCTACTCTTATGCCCCCCACCTTATAAAAGCCTAAAATTACCCCTGGTTTGACAAATTTTAGTCAACGAGCTGTGTCTCCTAGAGGAGATGCTGGGATTAGACGTGTTACGTTACAGATGTAAATACCAAGGGTGTGCTGTTAATATTTAAGATGACGACCAGCGATATCTTAACTCTGCTTGCTCAGCCGCCATCGGAGCGGCCGGCAAAGGCGAGAGCGTTTACACAGATATAACCTCCTTTCCAAATGAATCAATCTTCTGATTCACACCAGAATCTCATAAAACGAATGTGTGTACCCAGACGTGTAAGCAGTGTGCTGCCAGTTCGTTCTGTTTATGTCGCTAATCAGCAATGAGGGGTTGCTTTCCTGCCCTACCAGTATTTTCTGGGAAAAAAAGCTAAAAAATTAATTCGCATTTGAAGCACCCGCGCTATCAACTGTGTTTGTCAAGGATTAACAGCTTCCGGGCTGAAATTTCACGTAAAGCTGCTCTCTAACATAAATTTCACTAGTTAAGATGGCAGCTGATGTAACGATGCAGGTATTATAGTGGCACGGTAAACATTTTATTGGTCTGCATTTGACCTGGTAGACCATTACGAGACAGTGAGGACGTGTGTGTTTACGGAGTTGGTCGCGGTTTGAGCTGTTACGAGACGGTTTATTTCAGAATGGCACCCAGGCTAAACTGGTTTTTCCAGTCAAGTGAAAAAGGGCCTGATTCACATTTCTATAAAATCTGTCTGTGACGCTCTGGGCCGAACCTGTGGAATTCCCAAAGATAAATGTTTAAAATGCTGAGAAAATGTTCTTTGTTGACACTCACTCACATAAGGTGTCAGAAGCTTCGAGCTTGACGGGGTAGCGTTCAGACGATTACTTTAACTTCTTTATTGAGGCTGAAGAATTGACTAGTGAAGCTTGCCCAACTCCTCGCCCAAAGGTTTTCTGGATGTTGTGAAATGCCCATCGTGAGGTCAATGCAGATGAACAGAAACAATTCAATCTATCAACAGAAAAAATGTCACTGTGGTTTCTTTAAATGATTTCTCCCAATTTCACATTTCGGTCCTTGTCCCAAAGTTTTAGCCCAACAACTAGAAATGAACAGCCATATGGAGCACTAATTTCAAGCACACAAATCCCAGGCAAATCTTAGCCCCAGAAATGTCCGATTTCTTCCTCATGGACCTGTGCAGCCGTGTGCCTTTGGCCAAACCAGGAAAGGCATTATGGGATTGCAGTAACAATAGCATCTACGTTTATATGGCTGCAGGCTTTAGATCACAATGCACACTGGGAAATCAGGTATAAACTACAGAGGTGACATTCTATATTTTTCTGCTCGTTGAACAAATGTAAATGTGATGCGTCTTCCTTAAAAATAATAAATAAGAATATCCTCTCACATTTTGCCATCTTTCCACACGGAACGGTACGTCTTCCCCATTCTGCCCCTGCCGGCTTCCAGCTTCTATTTTTCATTCAGAATGCTTTCAGAGCTGGGTGGAAGATTTTACCGTACCTCCCTTGGGGAGTTATTTCAATTTAAAATCATTGATACTGATTACTCAGTGCTGTCATATTGATCTGTGAGATTTATTATAGCTGCTGTCCCTAACAGAAACCTCCTCTCTGCTGTGAGAAATAATTTATGAAACATTTCCTCCATCACGCATTTTACAGTCTGGTCATAGCGCAGCCTTGCATGGGCTCATAACTCTGCCCGGGCTGTTTCCCTGACCTTCACGAAAGCTAGCAGAATACATATGGTAAAACACTGACGCCGAGTCTCCTCAGAGACTGAATGATGACAGGCTGGGAGCCAAGAGGCAACGGCGTGCCCGACCAGCAGGAGGCGCTGTGGCTAGGGAACCGCTTTCTGGCTGAGGAATCATGGGAGGAAGCAGTGTCTCACGCTGGCTACCTGATGGGAACAGCTAGTATCTGAGGAAATGCCGAGAGGCAACTCAGTGCCCAACCAGCAGGGGGCGCTGTGGCTAGGGACTTTCTGGCTGAGGTATCCAAGGAAATGTACATAACTATAAACGGTTATAACTCAAAGTCTCAAAAAAATTAATCTCATTTTTGCCCTTTTAATGCACAAATCAATACTGTTCATCAGAATCGTCACACCAAACGCCAGCTGCTGGTCTGGTTTCATTTAGATAATTAGTTATTGGTACCTTTACTGCTGACATAATGCCTGGAGTTGAGGTGCAATGTGGTATCGCTTTCAGCTATCGGTTAATTGTTTTAAGTTTTCTGGAGGCAATTACTTGTATTTATATTAACCTTCAGTCCTGCCTAGTTTGTGTTTTTGATTGTTTTCCCACCGATTGTATACCTGAATACTTTTAAAAGAATTTCTTCGTTTTATTTTTGAACTCATTGTTAATTCCTCACAAAGTAACAAACCCAGATGGGTGAGAGGTCAACATTGGGGATGGATTCTGTGGACTGCTTCTGTTCTCGGCCCAGTTTTTTAGTCGGTACCCCTAACACGAAGGGAAGATGTGTCTGTTTTTCATGGCTGCAGCTGTGATTTTTTTATTTTTTTTTCAAGGGTTTGGTGCTTCACAGGAATTGAAGTGGACTTTAACCGCTCTGCCACCTGCTGGGGATAATGGGCACTCGCACTCATGGGACGGTGTGGTGTGCCTAGATTTTTTGGCTAGCGGTGTGAAGAATTTGGCACCGTCACTGCCTGCTGACATCCCGAGGAGACTTTTCCATTAACGGGATTACCGTTTGTCCGTGGACGCGACAGACGGAGAGCATCGATGAACCTTCCGCTCCGGTGCCTCCGATTCCTCGGCACGGGAACGCCACGGCCGTTCCAACCCCCCCTGCTGTCACGGCATCGGGAGTTTTGCCATTGTTTGTCTGCCATCACTGTTTTTTCTTTCCCGAAAATCCCAGAGGAGTTTCCGCATGGGGACTTTATGGCCGTGTCACTGTACACCAAAACAGTCATCGCACCAACTGTGATTTCTGAAAGATGTAGCGAACGGTCTCCATGCAATACTCTAATTATCCATCCCTGTTACATAACTGCTTTTCCGGTTTGCAGTGAGCCAGCATCCGATCCCAGGAAGCACAAGGCACAAGCAGGGAACACCTACTGTACTAATAGAGAGTTCATCATGTCACTGCTATTATGTAATTAATTCCACATCCTCCCATATACAGAGAATCATATAAGAGAGATTAGTATACAGATCATACAGTACCAGTCAAAAGTTTGGACACGTGAAGCCACCTGCAATGGACCGTGATAGTGTCACACCACATGACCTTGGTCACCTGACCTAAACACAGGAGAGACGCTTTAGGAGGAGTTTGACCTGAGAGTGAAGGAAAAGCGGCCAATGAGAGCTCAGCGTATGTGGGACCTCCTCCAGGAGAGCTGGAAAAGCATCCCAGGAGGCCACCTCATGAAAGTGGTGTAGAGGAGACAGTAGGGTCAGCCAGTCCCTGGAGCTATTGGAGTTATGGGCCTTGCTCAGGGGCCCATCACTCTGCCAATCATGGGATTTGAAACAGCAACCTTCTGAGTCCCAACCCACAGAGCTGCTCCCCGAACATTTTTTTTGAATGATTGTTTTTGTTCAGTACATAATTCCATATATCTTATAATTTTAATGTCTTTATACGTATTCAAAAAATGTAGCTGTGTCCAAACTTTTGACTGGTACTGAGCACGTTGTCACTGCATACCTCCTTGCCTCCAATTAATTGGTTTTGTATTGCTTTGTTTCGCAATTCCTGATTATAATTATTCTTTCTTTCTTTCTTTGTCTGTTTAGTTTGTTCTGCACCTCCCTCCCTCCCTCCCTCCGCGTTTGGGTTATTCCTTTGATCCCTCTCTCCACACTGGATAGATAATGCATAAATCACACATTAACACCAAAGAATTGAAAGGTCTTCCGAAAAGGGAGGAGGGGAGGTAATGGGGAGAAAAAACAGCAGCAGATACTTTAAAAGGGGGGCCAGTACACTGGGGGGGGGGGGTCACACTTACACATAGACTCTGGGCAATTTGGAAACTTTGATTAACCTAACCCTACATCTGGACCTCGGGAGAAACCTGCAATGCACTGGGAACACCCAAACATGGGAAGAAGAAGGTGCAAAACATTTGATCCAAGCCCAGTCTTGCAGGTGTAAGGCCACTGAGCCACCATCCCACCCCCCTCCCCAAACCATCCACCAATCTTCCCTGTCCACCTGCACAGAGGTGTGGAGCCTGTCCTGAAAGCTAGCGGCATACAGTCGGGAATATCCCAGGATGGTCACCAACCCATCACAGGGCACACTCACACAAGCTGGTAACTCCAATCAGCCTCAGCACGTTTTTGACCCTGAAAGCTAGCGGCATACAGTCGGGAATATCCCAGGATGGTCACCAACCCATCACAGGGCACACTCACACAAGCTGGTAACTCCAATCAGCCTCAGCACGTTTTTGACTGTCGGGGGAAACCGGAGGACCTGAGGGAAACCCCACGACGACACGGGGAGAACATGCAAACTCCACACACGTGGAGCCATGGCAGAGACTCGAACCCACGTCCCAGACGCGTGAGGTAGCAGTGCTGACCATTACATCGGCACATCACTCCTAAGTATAAATCACAACGAGTTAAACTAACTTCCCAGTCCCGTTACTGAACACAAACCAGTACAAAACACAGAAGTATCGCTCCTACAAATCAGTGCAGCAGCTGGTTTCATTTTTATTACTGTAATCATGTGCGCAATTTAAATTATCCAGCTCCGGAGTCTCTCTACGCTGAGCTCTTGGGAGTGAAGAAAACCATGAGAGTTATTATGTAAGGATTTCTAATTTTCTGCCTCACCGCAAGTGCACTACAGATAGATCGATCGTGGGGGAAATCATTCCGCCTCCCTCCCTACGAAGTATGCCAAATAGAGAGCCCTAACACATCGCTAAGGCCTAGACTCGCCGCGTGCGAATCCCCACCTGCTCCGAGGGGACCTCTGCAAAGCGACTGCAGCAAAGGACGCCGCTTGGTTGATTTTAAGCCTGGCAAATCCTCGTTCCGCCCCTCTGTTTACCAAAGCTGCCAAGAAAGTGTTTATACCCACCTGCCTGTTTATTTTTTCTTAATGTTAGCTGCTTCTAAAATGCAGGCACTCTGTTTTCGTGTAATTAGGTATTTCCCACAAATAAACAAGTGCTGTTACTATAGTGCTACTATTGCTGCTACAGGAGACAGTATTTTTGCATCCTTCCCCAGTGAGGGAAAAGAAAATGGTACACAAAAACACATCAATCCGTTGCTTCTGATCTTTGGGATTTGCCCTGGCTGGGAAAGATGCTAATATTTGCAGATAATTTTCAGGTAGAGTGGCTCATGCTAAATTAAACGCTGTAGCTTGGCAGGCAGGACAGGTAGGAGGCTGCCACAAGCAGAGTGTCTTATTCTAATGCTGAAATAGGTCCAGATTTGCTACTTTTAGATAGCTGATTCAGTGCCAATGTCGGCGTCTTATAAAAACTTCCTATCTCAGGTGATTAGAAAGTCCTAGGTTCCACCCCAACGTGGAATATACACTTTTTTGTGAAAGGGTATGACGGGGGTGATGAGACCGGAAAGGCTGATCTGGAAAAATGTCCATCAGCAGTTGCCAGGTGATGTCAACGAAACAGTCTGACTTATTTAACAGACTGAATATTTACCATAGCGATGACTTTTAAGTACCTCGCTGAGGGAACAGCTTTAACTTTTTATTTAAATTAGGTACATTTGTAAATAAAATGAATTTATATCACTTTATCCAAAGGAGGCCCCACAAGCCTCTGAAAGAGCATTATGCTGAGAGATCTTTGTATGTTCAGTATCTCACACAGATTAGTAAATGAACAGAAAACAGTAACATGCAGAAATGACAATACAAACCAATTTAAAAACGCTTGATGGTGCATAAGCATAATTCGTTTACATTTCAATCATCCAGTAAGGTTTTCGGAGATCTGATTCTCCTGCTACTTCCTGTCCTCCATCCCAGGAACAAGGGTGGAGACAGTGCAGGAATGCACATACCTAGGTGTCCACCTGGACAATAAACTGAACTGGACCAAAATCTCCTCTGTCATTTACAAGAAGGTCCAGAGTAGACTCTTTTTCCTGTGAAAGTTTCGGTCCTTTGATCTGAGGCACCATGCTGTTGATTTTTTATGAGTCGATGGTAGCCAGCACCACCTTCTACGCGGTGGTCTGCTGGGGGAGGAGCCTAAGGGCGGCTGATGGCAACAGACTCAATAAACTGATAAAAAAAGGCTGGAGGAGTCCTGGGAGTGCAGTTGGACTCTTTCCAGATGGTGGCAGAGAGGAGGACATTGTCCAAATTCCTCTCCATCATGGGCAGCATTTCCCGCCCTTTCCACAGAGTGGTGGCTGAACACAGGAGCATCTCCAGCCAGAGACTCAGAACCATTAAGTGCACTACTGAACGCCACCGAGATCCTTCCTCCCAGCGGCTATCGAACGCCCATAGATATGACCATAGAACTCCCCTCCTTTCTGCTGAACACTGAAATATACCGTCTTCAGTTTGGGTTCATCATTTACATTCATACCACTTGCACATTGTATAATATGGGATAATATGTATTGTACAGTCCTAGTTTTTTGCACAACCTGTATAAATTTTCCATTAGCACATCTGAGTGTATAGTATGCTTGGCACAGTGAATAGTGTGTAGAGTATAATGCCTTTAGTGTGTATAATATACCTGTACATTTTAATTTACTTTTAGCTACACTACTGCACATTGAATAACTTACTACACTTATTGGTTATTGTTTGTACTGTTTTAATTGTTTTGTTTTTAATTGTTTAATCGTTGTTAATATTTTTTGTACTTACTTTTTACTTACAGCTTTTTCCTTCTTTTCCCTGAACTTGTTATTGAGCCGCCGTTATTGATTCTGATTCTGATTCTGTTTCTGTTTCCATTTCTGATTCTGTTTCTGATTCTGATTCTGTTTCTGAAGGAGGATAAACATAATGTGGTGGAGCGGCTGTCGCCCCCCTGCGTCCGGATCATCACTCCTTCCCAGCAGTGCCGGCATTCGGTGGCACACAGCATATTCCCGGCCGTGAGAGGCCAGCCCTGTCGCCTAGGACACGGCGACCCGCCACCGACAGATTTGTCATCGATGTCATGCAGCCCCGCCGGCGACACAGTGATGGATTGTGAGATGGGGGGGGCGTTGGGGTGGATGTGGCGGGCGACGCAGAAGAGACGCGGATGAGCTCTCAGGCGTGGTAAGCATTTAACCAAAACCCAAAGGGAGACTCCGGGGGCAACGACATAATATATACCCCTAGAGGCACATCAAGATGGTCTGAGCCCCCCCCCCACCCCCTCCAGGGTATTTGAGCCGTCAGAGGACCCCCGTCTATTTTCTATGAGGCTGTATTTGTTAAATGGGGGGGACAATGGTAAAAGCCATCACCTGGGGGGGGGGGGGGGATAAAAATTTTTATAACCCAAGGTTGGAGGGGCCCCGGGGCCCCCTGTTTGCCCCCCCCCCCCCCCGCGTTGAAGGGCCCTTCGGGAAATTTCCCCCACAGGCAAGA
>JAAGVU020000062.1:1506812-1531020 GCA_011763525.2 Mormyrus iriodes | reverse complement strand
AGCTTTACCTCAGTGTCATTCTGGAGAGTAGGATAGCTTTACCTCAATGTCATTCTGGAGAGTAGGATAGCTTTACCACGACTTTTTATTTATTGAATTCAATTCCCATTATTTAATCAACAGCCAGTATAACACAAGCTGAAAGTTTTCTAAGCTTTGCTGAAATACAGTTACAGATGTGTGTTGATTGGATGGTCCTCAACTTCAACCCAAGCCCCAAGAACGGGGAGAGAATTACAGAATAACGAAATGCCGGTATGTCCTCTATCTGTCGATTTACTTATCTCTCTTATACTCTGTATAGCTTTTTGCACCGTTATTGTTTATCATGGTGGAGATATTCTTTCCTGTCATTGGCTGGAATTTAATTTCCCCTCTTCTCCATGGTGAGATGGAAATATTAAATCTATTAAGCTTATGGGCTGGAGTGAATATATTCACAGTCACAAGCTAAGCGTTTAGGTGAGAATGTTTCCTGTGCCATTGGAAACATTTACTGTTCAGTGAGCATGACGTCCACCAGAAGGTGCTGTGAGTTTGA
Organism: Mormyrus iriodes; assembly: GCA_011763525.2. Lineage (NCBI taxonomy): Eukaryota > Metazoa > Chordata > Actinopteri > Osteoglossiformes > Mormyridae > Mormyrus > Mormyrus iriodes. Next base: position 1,530,479 of record JAAGVU020000062.1, on the reverse strand, counting down.
GCCTAATGTTAGTGTTTTACGTAAATGCACGCAGGATTGGTGGCCTGCTGCCTTGTACCTTGGGACAGGCTCCAGGCTCACAAAAACCCTACAGCAGTGTTTCCCAAACCGGTCCTTGGGGACACACAGTTGGTCCATGTTTTTGGATTGGGGAACACTGCTCTACTGGATAAGCAAGATGGCTGGCTGGATGGATGGATGGCTGGCTGGCTGGATGGATGGATGGATGGATGGCTAGATGGCTGGATGGTTGGCTGGACGGATGGATAGCTAAATACAGACATATGCATGTTCTTTGAGATCTTTGTGTACCTGCTTTCTACACACCTGTCTGTTGCAGTGCAATAAAGCTACCTGCAGAGGTAACAGGGAGTTTTACAGATGCAGATGTCTAACCTGAAGGTTGTATAGAAGGAGAGCAGGTCAGCTCTCCCTTTGACAAGAGGCTCATGGGAATTCTACTTACACAAAAATGTTCCGAGGGCAAAATGAAAACTGATTGGTTATCTCTCTAAACCAATCAAATTGTAGGGGAGGTGGGTCCAAGCAACTAGATGAGGCAGGATCAACCAATCAGATGTTTTTGTCCCGCCTCTTCTAGTTGCTTGGACCCACCTCCTCTACAATCCGATTGGGTATCTCTCTGAACCAGTAATTTTTCATTCTGCCCTCATAACATTTTTGTGCAAATAAAACTCCCATGACCATGGAAGGGGTCCTAGTGACCTTCAATACATATGGTTAAGGCGTCACCAACTACCTCATAGTGTCTCTAAACGAATGTGGGAGGCGGTGTGTACTTTAATGGATTTGTACTACGTGCCTGTGATACAAAGGTTGTCAGTTTGCATTCTGTGATTGGCAGAGTGGTTCCATTGTTGGGCCCTTGAGGAAGGCCTAAAACCTTCATATGTCCCATGGACCGACTGACCTGCCATGCACGGCTACATGCTGCTTCGGGAAAAGCATCTACAGGCTAAATAAATGTAACATGACGGTTGCAGGATCTGGCTAAAGTAAGGATTCAGAATTATTAGAAGGTGCTTGAGCTGGATTGTAAGTGACTTCTGCAGGAAGCCGTCCTGCACTCACTCAGTACATGTTTTATTAGTCAGGCCTGGGCTAAGGGCGCAGAGCGGGAGGCTGCAAGGTCTGCAACAATGAGATGGTCACAGTAGAAAATTTTGCCTTATTTGTGTATTTTATTAGGTCTTTTTCTAGCGCGGATTACCAGACGCAGTCACACTTAAAGTTAACGTCAGATGGAGCTGAACTTCAGCCTTTGAAGCGTGCAGCATATATAAAGCACCTGAGCAGTTTTTTACGGTATATGCGAGTCGTGTGTAAGTGTCTAGAAAGATCGACAAATCCATCATTTCGGCATCGAATCAGCCGTGCACGGCGCCGTGCTGTGAGCTGTTAGTCGCTGTTGTTTATGACTGGTGATCGCACAAACAAAGAAAACTAAAATGAACTGGAAATGAATGAGTGAAGATTAGCTGTGAGGATTAGGACTTTCATCTGTTAGAAAGTGGAAGTGACTCTCTGTGAAGCTGCAGGGATGGCTGTCATGCTGATGTGCGTCTTTTTCTGTGTGAAAAGCCATTAGCTGACCCACTTTCAGAAACCCAGTGTCCGCCAGCTGATCATAAATTCAATTACCGCGCTGTACCATCTTCACTAATCATGGCCTCTGCACAATGGTTTTGTTGTTCTGCCTGTGGATTTCTGGAAATTATCCGAGACTTACATTTTGTTTATCGAGTGATATACATTTTTTTTGGGGAGGGGGGGGCAGGGCAAGGTGAAGAGCCAGGTAGTTCTTGGAGCAATTAATGGACTTGCTCAAAGGCTTACTGACGAAATCACTCTGCCGCTCTGGGGATTTGAACTAGCAACCTTCTGATGGAAGGCGCAGCACCCTGAGCCACACTCTGCCACCTACAGAGAACGGGCCTCAAGCCAGGGCGACTACATTTGGACAGGAGGCTTTTTACCGCTGGTAAGAAGTTAGCAGCTTCATGAGAAACGTACCAGTATCTCACTTTATTGCTTTTATTAGAATCGTTTCAGCAAGAATCAACCTTCATGGAATAAATGTGTAAAAAAAGTGTGAAAACTGTAATACTCTTCCGATAAAATAATCTCCACACAGGCTTAGTAACAAAGATAAATCGCTGTGATGTGTGACTCAAGATTTTCAAGAACTACTTATGGAGCCGGAATTGCAGTGAGATTATTCCAAGAGTCACAGGGATGTTACAGGGGTCGAAAGTTCACCACTGGGTGCCGGGATTCCCTTTTGGTCTATATATTTTTGGAGGGTGACCAGCGGGGAGCCTATGGACTCATCACAGGCCAATCCGAGGTCTGCCGAAATCTGTATCTGAGAACCCGTGAGGCAGAGCTATCCACTCAGCCCCAGACCGCCACACCCAAAACACAGGGGTCATCAAACTGCTGCCTCCTCTCCAGTAAACTGCCTGGCTACAACAGCTTAAGATAGCAAAATAGAATAGCGACATTGAAGGTCGTCCATACTTTCTCCTGTAGGAAGGCTCACCAAAGTATTGCTCAGCTGGGTTCCCCTAGCAAAGCCTCGGACAAACTGGCGCAGTGGAGCTATTTCGTTTATGTGGTTATCATTGTCACTGCGCTGCCGCTGTCCGCGCGTGGGAACCTGCGCTGCCGCTGTCCGCCAGCCCCTCCGTGTCTGCATGGGTCTCACACTGTCTTCTGCCGCGTTCCCCTACAATCCAGAGGCTCTGCTCTGACACTTTCGGCGGTCGTGCGCTTACACGATTATCTCACAGGCGGCTCCCTTCTGTCTTTGGCTGCTTTCTAAGCAGGGAGTTGACCACATTATACTCAGGTACGGTGTATCAATTCTCTGAAAGATAACTAAGTTACCCTTAACTAAGGGTGTTTGGCTCTGTGTTTGCAATGAGTAAAGTGTGGAGTGTGATGTATTTGAATGGCTCAGTTTCAACTTTCAACTCTTTTTGGGCTGTGAACACAAGAAGAAACTATTCTGGTAGCATTTTTAGCAATAAACTAGAACAATAGAGGCCTGCTTGCAGTATCCCTGTAGGATGATTTCTCTTGACACTAGGCAGATGGAGAAGACCCTTCTTAAGAGTTTGTTGTTTCGCTGCACTACTACACTCATGTCTTTACATTAAACATATTCAGCCAATGCCTCTATCCAAAGTGTTTGGGGCAGCAGGGCCACACACACTTAATTAGCTATTGATACTGTTTATTTTCCTTGTACAGGGGGTGGCTGAATGAATTAGCATTCCAGTGCTCTTGTAGCACGTTGGCAATAAAACATCTTCAATGTTGAATCTTAAATCTAACACTCAGACGATCTTCTGTCTCTGACTGTACTGTCATTCCGCACCTTTAGATGGGCCTTGTAGGTATTTCACGTCCGTTCTCTGTCCGATAAGTTAGTCAGAACATGAAATTATGGTCTGCGAAAGGTCAGAGCAGCTCTTTTGATACATATCCCTTCAATCAATAGGGCTGGCCCGGCCCCGCCATTAATCACCGCTGCCCCCTACGGAACAGCTTGCGAGGAAAGTCACGCATTCGAGGCTATCTGCACAGGAAAGTCAGGCGCTCGAGGCTATCCGCACAGGGAAATTGATAAATCTGATATTCACATAGCTTCATGTCAAGACAAACTCACTGAGAGCAACAAATGTACTGCGACAGTTATCTACAATGCACCAATTCCTACTGTAAGAAGAATTAAAATGAGCATAAAGAAAACACAAGGGGCACTATACGCAAGAAATAGCAAATGTTTAAGTATTCTCAGTCGTCAGGAGTAATAATTTACCACTTGTTTAGAGAAGACAGTGTCGTGTTAATTTTTAATTAAAAGTAAAAGTATCCTGAAAGCATATAGCCTGCTGTAGTACTTCCCCAGGTATTTCATTAGTGCATGAAAATGGATCATTTTAGGCTTTGCATGGTGAGTGTCCGCAGTAAGAGCAGCCTGCTGTCTGGTGAGAAGTTAGCCCAGTGACATGTCCCACGTGTCACATGACTGGAATCTGCATTTCTTTATTGGAGAGTGAATTGGCAAGTTGAAGATTGTAAGTGGAGTTTGTATAGAAAGCAGGATTATCACCAATTACCTTAATTGCTTTGAAAGTGTTAGAAGAAATATCAGATCACACAGCTTTTTACATCGCTGTACACTTCAGATTAAATGCCCAGGAATATGAAAAATGCTCTGAGGAAGGTTGTTTGAAGAACATCATCGTTATGTTTCTCTGCAAACTCTATACCATTCTACATCCACTGCTGGGGTGTCTTACACAAAATTAGGTGCCTTGTGTATTTTTCTTGGTCAAGATCTCAAAAAATACCTTCTAACAATCAACATTTGGGAGCAGTGTGTGGCTCCAAGCCTGTGATTAGAAGGTTGCCAGTTCGAGCCTAGCCTCAGCACATCTACAGGTCCTTGAGCAAGGACCTTAACCCCCAGCTCCCTGGGTGCTGCTATGGGTGGCTGTCCTTCGTGGCCGGCTTGCTCTCATCTACATGGAGCAAACTGAGGGAGACGTAAAGAGAGCTTCCCCATAGGCATCAATAAAGTATCTATTATTTAAATAACAATATTGATAATCACTCAATACCTTTAAATAACTAAATGTCAGTTTAAATAATGAAATGTGGCTGAGTTTATGCGTGCACTTTAGGTAAATATGTTTCCAAGGCATGAAGTTGCAAGTGCATTAGGATTTAAGTATCCGCCAGTTTTGTTTTCCAGTCATCAGGGCTTCGGATCAATCATTAAGACACTGAACATCAAATAGCTGGACACAGAAGCGACTGGCAGAGGGTGGGGTTAGTGACCTGCACTGCAAGCTACTGCTCCCCCTTGCCAGCGTTTCACAAGCGCACAGGTGCCATAGGGGGGTGTTAGACACACATGTGCTGTTCATCCAGCTGCATCATAGTCGTCTTCTCCCTATAGGGCAGTCAGACAGACATTCAGCTCCGGAAAATATGAAGAGACCACAGCAAAACTTTCAGTGTCACTCATTTCTCAGTTTATGGCTGTGCGTCTCTGAATAATATATATATTTCTTAGCAAACTGCAGCCTGGCTCTTCCCCGTTCCTCAGTGATGAAGGGCTTCTTCCTTGCTTTATGGGCCTTCAGTCCTGCTTCTAGGAGCCTGATACGAACTGTCCTAGCAGTGCACTTCACACCTGCACTTAATGTCTCCCATTCCTTTTGAAGGTCACTTGAGGTCATCCTCTGATTTATGAGGCACTGCCGGATAAGCTGACGGTCATCTCTGCCTTTAGGAAGTTGCTTCCGCCCTCTACCTGGCTGGTTTCTGGTCGTTCCCAGTGTCTCCTGCTTCACCTTGTTCTTGTGTACTGCTGTCTTAGAAACTTTGAGCCTGGGAGCAGCCTGCCTCACAGCGTAGCCTCTGCCAGCAGAACCAGGATTAATCCAGGATTTAACAATGCAGATTTGTTTAAAAATATAGACTGGTCTCTTAATTTTTTCCATGGCTCTATATTACACTTCATTTAATATAATATTAAGCTACATCCATCCTTTCATCCACTCTGTGCAAATACTTCAATGTTGCATGTAACATAAACAAACATGCGTTTCTACCTCAGTGAGTGTTTGTGTGGGAGCTGCAGCAAACGAGAATTATGGGCAGTTTCAGGGGCGATAAATTGGCAGAGCTCAAAGGATCATGGGATTGGATTGCACCCTTAACTCTGTTCTGGAGTCTCCTTCAGAAGCTTAACGACGATCACAATGGAGAGAAGATGGGGTTCCTTTAGACAGAAGAAGCATTCCCTGCCGTTAAAAATGACGGAGGCAAAGGGATTATGGAACGAGAGGAGTCTGCAACCATCATACGCAACATGGGCATTTATGGGATGGTTACCATGGTTACCGGTCTCATCAAAGTGTACCATTGCCATAACATAAATCACCCTCCTTTTAATAATCCGTAGTTTCTATTATGCAAATATTAAAGTGCAAAATCATGTAAGTCATGTGTTCACTTAAAGTTGGACGGAGTCTCTTGTACATAATTAGCAAAGGATGGAGGCACATTCAGGGTCGAACATTCATTCAGCCTCCCACATGGGTTTCAAATCTAACATAAGTAAAACTTCCTGATTCCTGCTTGGCCCCTTTTATCCAATCAAATTTCTCCAAATTCAAACAGGGAAAGTTATGCATAACTCTTCGCTGCTGGAAAAACCAGAATTGACCAGCATGACCAGCATAAAGCATGCTGTGTTTTGGTGCTGGTGGACCAGCTTCACGTGCAGATAGGCCAGCACTGAACCAGCACTGAACCAGCACTGGCCGGCATGGAAATCATTCTGGTCTCTCTGCTGCTTTTTCAGCAGGGTTAAGCAGCATTTTCTAAACAATATCGAAATGGAAAATTTTTATGATTAACATAAATAAACAGATAATGTCACCTCATGGTTTCACCCCAGGTGGATTTTGAAGGCTAATTTGTTCCATCGCTACTCTTGGCTTCCAGATCAGCCCAGTTCCGTGTCTGCAGGTGCGCTCATGGCCCTACTGAGCTCTCGGTGGAGGTATGTAGCTGTCTGTGGTATTTTGCTAGATGATGTGTAGTTAAAATGGGGTGGGGGGGGCAGGCTGCAAATGAATGACTCATCCATCCATTTTTTGTAACCACTTGTCCTATTCATGGACACAGGGGGTTCAGGATGGGGCACCAACCCATAAGAGTGCACACTCACACCTACAAGCAATTTGATAGCTCAGTTAGCCTCAGCCCATTTTTAGACTGTGGGGGGAAACCGGAGTACCCAGAGGACACCCAACAAGGACACAGGGCGCACAGGCAAACTCCACAGGCATGGAACCCAGGCAGGGACTTGAACGCTGCTCTCAGAGGTGTGAGAGAAGATTGCTGCCCACGCTATCCACTGCACCACCATACCGCACTCAACGTGGAGGGCACTCTCATATCCATGTCAAATAGCCCCGTTGACGTGGATTAATAATTAGCATGAGCAGCATCTCTTTGTAGCGGTCGTCTTTTATCCAACAGATGTCAAGGCTTGTTTGAAATCTGAAGTATTATGGTATGGATGCCAATAGCCATATATGACTGCCAGATATGCGTATGCCAGCACAGTATAAAATGTCTCCCGCTGTATGTAACGCTTGTATTAATTACGAGCCGGTAAGTACTCCGGGGTGCCTGACCTACGCTGCTCATCGCATGTAAAATCCCTCCCCCGACCGTGTCTCCAGATGGTCGCGGGAGGTCCTGGACCTCAGAGCCACTGTGATTAACCCAGACTCCTTCTGAATTCCTCCCCCCCCTCCTCCCCACAGAGATGCCAGCCAAAGTGCCACGGCCGATGAAACGTGAATGGATTTTCTCAGGAAATTTTCATCTGCTAAACAAACAAATCAGCCAGACAACAGTCATTGTGCATCCTGTAAAGACTTCAGTTTAGATATAATATTTCCGTTGATTTACTTGCACGTGAATGCTAAAGTAAACCAATCACAGCGTATGACGAGTGGCTGCGATCTCCCCGTTTCTGCCCGCCACTTTTCTCTTGTTTTTGTACTGCCTGTTTGGAATTTAAATTAAATAAAAATTAAATTCAAAATGTGCTTTAGCTTTGGGGAAAGACGTATCTGAAGTCCAAAGTTTCGCTCACCTTTAATCCATCCCTTCTAAGACCGTCTGTGAAACACAAATACATAGATATACGGGAGCAGGAGTAGATCATGGATAACAGATGCGAAAGCTGATTCGACGGCGACGAAAATCGCGTATGAGGCCAGCATCTCGGTGACAATGGCTGTGTACACGGCAGCTCTCAGCGTCCGGATGCACGGGATTTCAGCGAGTGATAAAGACCCCATGCGTTTAACTCCTGCCCTCTACAAAGACGTACCAGTGCGCCACCACCCATACCAGCCTGTCCAGAGACCAAGCCGCCACACTGCAAGATCACTGCCCCACATCCATCCCCCCCCACTGCATTATTTCCAATAATATCCCAACTGCTCTCATTCTCTCCCTGTGGTTATTTATTCCCCTGTGTTTGTGGTCCCATTTCACATAATTATTACTCATACCTTCACTCCCTCTATATGCTATTTGTCAGATTCAGGAGGCGGAGCACTTTAGTGGGCGGCAAAATCTACCGTCAAGGTTCCTAAAACTTCCAGCTATGCCCCTGGCTCTGTCCCCTATACCCGAACATGAAACTGTGGGCCCTGGCCCTGTCCCCAATACCCGAACCTGAAACTGTGGCCCCTGGCCCTGTCCCCGATACCCGAACCTGAAACTGTGGCCCCTGGCCCTGTCCCCGATACCTGAACCTGAAACTGTGGCCCCTGGCCCTGTCCCCGATACCCGAACCTGAAACTGTGGCCCCTGGCCCTGTCCCCGATACCCGAACCTGAAACTGTGTCCCCTGGCCCTGTCCCCGATACCCGAACCTGAAACTGTGGCCCCTGGCCCTGTCCCCGATACTCGAATTTTACTGGTATTTTTGCTTTTGCCAAAATTATCATCAGGAATAAAATTGAGGGTACGGGAGAGAGATTATGCTCCCGCCCCTGGGGGGCAAGCGATGCCTGGGCACACGAGGACTGTCACGAAGCGGACGGCCCCGCTTGTCCCCCAGTAAGCCGGGGAGCCGGCACTGGAATCATTTCCTTATCACCTTGCTGTTTATGCACAGCTGGTACTGAGCAGAGGAGGGGCTGGTAGAGGGGGTCAGATCAATTCCACAGAAGAAGTCATTCTCAGGTCTCTGTGCCAAAGACAAAATTTCCTTTTATCCACGACCGAGTTACCATAATAGGGAGAGCATATTCAATTAGGTGCATGTCATTGTTCTCTCTATACATTTACTTAATTTCGCTTAAACATACGGGAGCCCTCCACTAGAAGGTTCCGCCGGATGGGAAGTGAAGCTGTTCAGCAGGAGCCTAATAAGACTATTCAAGGACCAGTAAATGCAACAAGAACATTCAGGGAACGTAACGAGAACCATAAGGGCTGAATGCAGTTTGAATCAGCCTGCAAGGGAAGTACCTCTACATACATAAATCACAGAGTTTCTGTTCTCAGAGTTACACAGTGAATCACCTATCAGCTTAGATGTGTCATGGACGTCATCTGTCAAAGTTTTCACTAGTTGGTGACTATACTGATCTCAGGTAACGACATTCCGCCAATAGGTCCTGTCTAGAAGATGTGGATTCCTGGTGAACTCGTGGATGGCATTTCTCCAGAACGTTAATCTGGATCTGCAGGCTTCTCAATCAGGGCCATAGGAACCAGAGGCGGCGGGGTGAACGCGTGCCCCCTAATATTTAATGTGGCTTCATTCTTCCCATCAAAAAATAGACCTTTACCTTTAAATGATTGAATTCTGTCCCCTACAATATCAAAGTGTCTCCTACACCATTGTTCCCAATGACATGCAGTTTGCTGCAGTTAGTCAGTCTTTCTCCTGCTGCAAATCTTCCAGGGCAGCTGATCTCCTCATAACACACCCAAAAAAGACAATCTGCTCATCTGTGCTTCAAAGGAAATTTCAGACTTGATTTGATCAGCAACTCACTCATTCATCTTCCTTGTTATTCTGAAACGTCTCAAAAGTTCAAAGGCATTAAATCTATCCCTGTCCCGATTCTTCATTGTCAAGCTTTATAAGGGCTTTTGGACACAAAATGATATTATTTTAGAAAAATGTAAAGACATGCAACTGTCCTTTTTTTTACCTCAGAAGTGAATTACCTGAAAATCTATACTGTTGTCTAAGACTTAACAGGAACATGAAAGATGTTTAAAACCTGAAACACCAGCCTTTTAGGAGCTACGACACAGAAATACGATATTAACTCTCAGATGTGATGTCTGGCTGCAAAACGCTGCACAAACACAGATCGATGAGTGCAGCGTTCCCCCAGAGCCTCTTCACTGGTATTTTTTTAAACCCAGTAATGACCCCAGCGGCCTGGCTAAATGTCCCACTTCAGCTGACACTGGTTGGGGCAGTGCGGCCAGACCAGACACTGTCAAATAAGGATGTTGGGGGGGAGGCATCTTTTCACCAATAAGGAGCAATGATTGTCACTGGCAGGTCCTCCTCATCAACTACACCAGTGTCAAGGGGGGGACAGCAGGGTAAGGGGTCCTGTCAGGGCCGCTACGCTGAATGATCCAGACACATGACCGCCAGGAGCAGCGTGGTGGGCGGGATAACTATGAGCTGCCAATCACGGCCTGCTTGAATCCAGTCGGAAATGGGATTACTTCTGCCCTGATTGATAGTTTCTGATTATTTTGCCCACTGTGTGTTTTGATCATTACTGTTTGCTTCCAGGTCGCTTAAGTCCATCCACCTGAGAGACTGAACACTGCTTGCATTCAGGTAAATCACTCTGTTCCATGTGTGTTATCCAAGGTTAGTTGAAGGACATCCCTGCTCCATTCAGAAGGTCCCTGCTGGACCTCTTCAAAAGTGCTCAGCTAGTTGAGTGGCTTATTTAGACATAACGGCATAGGGGAGAGTTTGATATTTGAGGGGATACGACTTAATAATTTAAATACAAAGGTCTCTTCATTGGGGGCATGAAAGAGACCAAATTAAATATTGGGTGGTTCACGTCCCCCTAGTCCCCCCTGGTTCCTGCGCTTCTATTTGTAAAGTACCAGTCGAAGCACACGTGGCGCCCTAGGCAAGCTTCCCTGCCGGCACCCCGTCTGAGATAAAGAGAAACTGGCTTGCTAAGTTGACGCCCCATCAGAAGATGGCACCCTAGGCGGCTGCCTATGTCGCCTAAAGGGTTGTAACCGGCACTGTATTCATCCGACTTTTGTCATGATCCGTGGGCGGATCCTTCCCCAACACCAACTGGGGGGCTGCATTCCGTTCTCGGCCCATGGGGCGCTGCCACACAGTGTTACTCCAGAATGAAATCTGGCAGCTTGCCACCAGAGAAGCCCACTTTTAAATTATCGTGGTCATTAGGTAAGGGCATTAAAATGCGATGGAGGGGGGCCTTGTTACAGGGTGAACTCCAATTGTTAAGATCCCCCCTATTTTTAATTTCCAGTATGTCCCTGTTCAATCAAAAAACAGTCTGCTTTTATTACCCGGAGTAATGGGATGGAAACCGGGCGCAGCGCTAAGAGGAGCTGAAATTGTCTCGGGTACACAGACTGGATTGGGCTTTACGAGGAATCGGCATGTAGTGAATGGAGAATGGGTTTAAGGTGCCCCTCTAACAGCAAATAGCCAGTGACACGTTATGCTACATGTGTGCGATGACGGTGTCTGACCGTGTCTTTCTGTACATTTACCCATCGCATATATTTCTCTAGAGGGGAAAAAAATGAAAGACAACTGTTCCAATTTTAGCATTAAAAGCGAGAGAGTATTCACACACACACATATATATGTATATATATGTGTGTGTATATATATATATATGAAAATTGCCTCTGGCCTGCTAGAATTCAAAATGCACAACATAAATGTCTGGATTGTGTTGAAATACAGTCCACTGATGCTTGGAGTATATAGAGTCAAAGCCACTACATGCTAACATGCTAACAAATTAGCAGCCCTGAAACGTGAATATAATTGTAGCTATTATCTCAGTATTAAGAAAACGAAATGTTCATCATGTGTAAGACTTGCCTGCCATGGGGAAAGTTAATAACCCTATTTCCAGAGCTCCTGGAAACACCATCTGACGTTTCAGATCTCATTTCAGTTAGATATTTAAATTATAAATGAGAAATAATTGAATGTGATATTTTATATGCTGCGGAATACTAACATGTGGCTAGATGTGACATATGGGGATATTATTTGTCTGAGAGAAAGAAAATGACCTAAATGTCTCTTTAGGACGAAAATAACGGTTTATTCTGTGAAGGGTGACAGCATGACATTGACACTGGACAAACGTGAGATTGCAGTTAGTTCCTTTGGAAAGAACCTAGCAGAAATGTATAATGCTCTTGATGCAGTAGGTGTCACCAGAAGACCTTGCGGCTGGGTAGGACAGAGCTGCTCAGGGAGCACTTTTAACACTTTTGAACATTGGCACAGTATAAGGGCACACTGCTCATAAGGTACGCTATGCACTGTATGCCTGTACTCTGCACTGCAAGCATGTACTCTGCACTGCATGCATGTACTCTGCATGGTGCCTATACTCTGCACTGTATGCCTGTACTCTGCACTGCAAGCATGTACTCTGCACTGTATGCCTGTACTCTGCACTGCAAGCATGTACTCTGCACTGTATGCCTGTACTCTGCACTGCATGCATGTACTCTGCATGGTGCCTGCTTGCCGCATTTATCACACACCTTGTGTATGTGTATGATCTCTGCGCTCTTCCGCGTCTCGTATTCATTCTCTCATTTCCCGTTTTATGCACTAATTTGTACTTCTCTGTTGTCATGGCGTCTCCAACAGCAGCAAACCGTGGCAACAAAATTTCCAGCCATGTGACAATAAAGATATTGATTCTCATTTTAACTTTTTGTGAGCTTTTTTCAGGAGTGGATATCTACAACGTAAGAAGTTTACAAACGAGAGGAGGCCATTCGGCCCATCAAGCTCCCTTGGGGAGAATTCAACTAATAGCTTACAGTTACTAAAATCTTATCTAGCTCTGATTTAAAGGAATCTCTCTAAAACAAAGCTGAACCTTTTGTGTATTCTTCATGCCAAGGCATTCTTCATCCTCGGCATGCCAAGCAAAATTCCTCTACAATTTAACACATGAAGAAGGGCTCTTCTCCCCTCAAGGGAATTTTAGGAATGTGTTTATGAACATCTTGGGGTATTTATTCTATAGTATTTTCTCTTACATTCCTTTTCTTTACGTCTTATTTTCATCCATATTTAGCACGGAAAACGCAAAGCTGGCTCCTCGCTGAAGGTAAGTCAGATGACTGAGTGATGGCTTTGATCATTATGGCACACTGCGGAAGCACAGACGTTTAGACGCCAGCGGGGCGCTCTCTCCTCACTCCACCTCCGTGATGTAACACCATTCTGCAGAAATATTTTCACGTGGCTCATTGTGAAGAAAGTGAACTGTGCTTGTCATCATCATCGATATCATTCCCAGTCCTGGGCTCCCCCATTAAAGTAATGCCTTTTCAGGACCGCGGGCAGAATCCAGAAAAGGGCAATAACGAACCATAGGGGAAGAACAAAATTTACAAAATCGTTCACACAATCAGATTCATGAATGAGCGAATCCTTTCCTCAATGGCTGGGGTACCGCAAACACACCGTGACGGTAAATAACACAAGATGTAAAATGCTGAGTAAAGTAACATTCAACCATGGTCTGGAGCTGACCGGATATTAACTGCCCCTGTGTGACCGTCATTAGGGAGTTAATGGTTATTCGGGCACTAAACCGTCCTGTTGGCACTTTGCAATAAACCACAGACAGGCATTCACAGCAAATGGAGCTTGCAGGTAACCACAGTGTGTGTGAAAAGCTCCTTTTGCACAGCCGAATGCATTTCAGAAGCCTGCAAGATCAGCGTTTTTCCCTGCATGTTCACAAAGCAATATTCACAATGCAAACAACCAAAGATCTGTTCTGGAGGACCTTATATCCAGGGCAAGTAGGAGCCTTAACATCTCTCCCTTATCTGCTGGTTATGAATATTTAGCTGAAATATATTAATGTCTGTAAATGAAAGATTTTATTGAGTTTTTACTTGAAAACTGCATTTGCACAATTTATTATCAAATTATCTGAAAATTAGCTACTTTTGTTTATTTATGTAATGTTCATTTTCGATTAAATGAACTAGATCAGATCATTCCGGAAGGGTATCGTTTTTTTCAGTTCATCATATCTTAAGATAAGCATCAAAAATGGTTTCATCACCTTATACATGAAATATCTCTCTATAAATGAAGCTGAATATCGCAATGATATTCCCATTAGTCATGTTTGGCAAAATGACTAACGCTGCAGATTAGGAGATACCACCAAATAACTTTCTGGTACTTTGCCTGTCCTTCCAATAAAATGTAAAAATTGGAGAAATGGTCAGCGGGGCCATGCGGCCTGGTGCGGGGGCCAGCGGATGGCGCTGAGCTTTGCGGGTAATGGCACAGATGGATGACGGCCGGCAGGTATAAGCCGAAAGCATGTGCAGCAGCATGAGCTCAATGTGGATTTAATTTTGTTTTTATAAAGTTTTTAATTACCGCAGGTTGGCACTGTGATTCATTGGGCAGCAGAGGACCCGCACACCTCCTGGCCTGTGGGTTAGTGTGTGTGTGTGTGTGTGTGTGTGTGGCGGGGGATGGAGGGGGTGCATGTCCCCCCCATGTCGTGTGTAATTCTTCTAGCTTTTTCCCCAAAACCACATGATCAGATAACATATTGTGTCATAAGGAAATTCCCTGGGACCCCATCCCTGGGGCATTTCCTGCCCCGTGCCTAGGATAGACTCCAGTGACCCAGCTCGGGATACGTAGTTATGGAAAATGGATGGATTCATGTAAGTAAAACTCATTATTATATGTAAACTACAGCGGTAAGGGTGATATCCAGCAGGATGCAGAGAGAAGATTAATGCCATGTATGCTAAGGCACAAACTGTAATAAGTACATAGCATACATTCTTTTCATTATTTGTATAATCAGACTGGATGACGTGCACATTACCCTCAGCTGATTCGTTATAAACAGGTGCCCTCTAAAATGATGGAGTACATTCTTTAAAAGCCTTGTCTACCCCTGAAAGTCATTAGCTGCTGCAATCTGTCACAAATGTCCTCCCTGCCAGCGGACGCAGGTGTCCACGGGCCGCCGCCTGTCACCTCGTCCTAAAAACTCTCCGCTTCAGTCGTGCGTCAAAGGTGACACCCACAGCCTCACGGCATGTTAGATAAGATCCAGGTGTCGGTCACGTTGGTCCTTATACGGGACGTCCTCTCGCGAGGCCAACTTCGCTGTCGGTGACCAGCCGGCTTCATTTGCCATCAAAAATAAAGTAACTAAATGTGACATGGAAAACTTGGACCGGAGTTCTACCAGACTGGATCCGGAATCTGAGATGTCACCAAGCATATTAGCAGAGGAAATACTGAGAAGCCTTTTGGCTGAAGGCCAGAGGAACAGGAGCTGCTTGTCAGTGCCTTTTAGTGGTACAAACGCAGTCAATGACATTATAATAGATCTACCTCCCACTTCAGCACACCATGAGATTCAACCCCAGAAATGCGTCTGTGCTTTAAGAAGGATACTATCGAGGAAAAGGAAGACTGATTTGGATAATATAATTATTGTCTCACATTGGAAAAAAACAAAAAAAACAGAACCTTGACTTGCAGACTGATTCAGAACGTCGACATTTTATGATGCCGATGTGGTGCGGCTCAGTGCGTTAGCCTGGTGATTGGACAGTGTCTGGTTCAAATCTTATCCTCACATCTCTGTGGGCCCTTGGGAAAGGCCCTTAACACCCCCCAAAAAAGCTCCAGAGTGCTGGATAAATAATTATAATATACCTGTACTTGTGAAAATAAAGTATCATTTCATTTCAAAACATTAAAAGATATTAAAGGGTCGGTTTTTGCCTCAGAACCAGGGAGAAGGTTGATGTCATGATTACAGACCATGGCCTATCCAGCTACCCACAGTACATGAAACATACAGCACAGAATCCAAATGAATAGCCATTTTATGAACATGATTAAACCTGTTGGGGACTGTTCCAAATCCCCAGCTGTAAGGACTTACCCAAAATACTTTTGATTCCTTATTGGACAGAGTTATTAGCCCATTATGGTATAATTTGGAGGACATGTTCACAGTGACACTGAATTACGCAGATGCATGAACCCCCCACACTGTGAACATTTAAGAAGCCCGAAAGCTGCCTTACCCTCTTAATGCACTTTAAACATATGCATGAATCTGTAGGCTCTAATATTCCAGACTAGGCTACATATTCAATTTAGCTGAACTAATTTGCAGTTGAGTAACTTTCTCAACCATGAAGGTGCAAGCAATTCCAGGATTCAATCCCAAACTTTTCAATTACAGGCCTGTTTGTTAAGCATCCTGCTCCCCATCCGGGAGGCGTCTCCTTCCATCTGCTTCAAAGGGAGCCATTTCTCTAGCTCGATGACAAACTGCAGCACAAGGTGACCGACAAGGTGCTCGCAATCCAAAACAATCATCTGCCCTCATAACTACCAGTTGTCACGCAAAGGACAAGAAAAAAATGATTGACCCGGCATATAAACACAGGTTCATCTTGTCTGGACACTCTGACAGGTGACTTTGGGCTGGAATTTGCTCGATTTATTAATCTCCCTCTGGACTCATCTCCTCCACCCCCGACAAGGTGGTAAGATGGCGAAAAAAATTTCAATGAAAGGAGAAGCGACAGACTAGGAAGTCTGGGTTCCTTGGTTCCTGTCAGCACACTGTCAGGCCGCTTAACAGATGTGTGAACTTTCTGGAAATATTCACACTCTTCAGTAGCTAATTGCTAAATCCAAAGTAACCCATTAATGTGATAATGTTTCATTCGGATGCTCACTGTTGCCATCTCTGCAGTATAATCTTTACATTCATCTGCTTCGTTGACTGATTTATCTAACCGATTTGTAACGTTACTCATTTATTCAGAAGGAACTTAAATGCACCAGATCACTTAAGGGGACATCTGCAAGGTTCCTCTGGGACTGCAAATCAGTTAAATTCAGAAAACAAGATCGGGCTCTTAGCTGCTGGGGTACCTGTGGTCCCATTCTAGTTAAATCGACAAAATTTAACACACACATTGCAGAGGTGGACAGTTCAGGTTCAGAAACTGTAAATCCAGACCAAGATTTTGTTTCAGCCAACCAGTAGTACTCTGACACTGTGACTCTGTCTACTCAACTGGCCTTGAATATTTATTTCCAAATGTGATTCATAATAATCCCTAACCCTAACCCTAACCCTACCCCACATCCTTGACTGCTCGCTGTGTTGCTCAGCTGCATGTTTTCTGTTAGGTCCACTAGTTCAAGTTGTGCTTGAGTTTTTGACGATGGTTAATAGTTCTACTCCTTCTCAGCAAGTAGATTTTCAGGCCATATGTGTGGAGTCTCCAGGACAGGAGTAGGCAGCCTTGATCCTGGAATGAAGGTATCAAGCAGGGTTTCTATCCTACCTGAGGAGTCACTATCTGCCTGAGATCAGGTTCATCAGAGGCCAGGTAGGATGGACACCCTGCCGGATACTGGCACTCTGGGATCTGGGTCGCTTACCCCTGCTCTAGGGCATGGGTTGAGAGATGAAGAATGCTCTCTCCTGCAGCCCCCAAATGGATTTAGTATGAAATATGAGAGTGTAAGTCCACCCACATATTTGACTCCATTTCCAAACATGGAAATTCCAAAACAAGGTCATCAGCCCAGAGCAGAATTCCCTGTGAACGACCTGAAGCAAGACACGTGTTATCTCTGCAAGAATGGATGGACAGATGCACAACAGTACTCTAACTCATCATGGTTTTCTTCTCCCCCAAGAGGTCCAACTTCATCCTTCAAAGAATCCACCGTTCCTCAACAGTGTCACTCCAGAGACCCGTCTTCAGTGCCTTCCGAAGGAAACGTGACGCCAAGGAAGACAAAGAGTCACATGATATGACAGTTCCATAAGGCATTAGGGACTAAAGGGCCACCTTTCATTTGCCTGACAAAGCACTACAATGCACCTTGCAAACCGGCGCTGTGCTGCTACGTCAGGAATGTCATTAACATAAGTGCTTCTCATTCTTAAAGCTACAGAGAAATGAAGGGAGCTGCATATTTACCATCATTTCCAATTCCTCTCACTGAAGGAGGACTAGCAGAGTTATTGGTGATGCTTATAAACGGTTTTATTCATTTATTTCTCCGTCTGTTCACTCCAGGTGCCCCAGTTTCCTCTGGCAGTTCAAAGACCTGCAGTTAAGCTAATCAGTGTCTCTAAATTTCCCATAGAACGTAACTGTGTGTGTGTGCCCTGTGATGGACTGGCATCCCATCCAGGCTGTACCCCAGCCTCGTGCCCTGTGATGGACTGGCATCCCATCCAGGCTGTACCCCAGCCTCGTGCCCTGTGATGGACTGGCATCCCATTTAGGATGTACCCCAGCCTCGTGCCCTGTGATGGACTGGCATCCCATCCAGGTTGTACCCCAGCCTCATGCCCTGTGCTGCCAGGGATAGGCTCCATGCCCCCCCATGAAACAGCAGTCTTTTGGTCTTAGGCACTTGAAACTCCTAACTGCTAAACAACGTTGAGAAGGTGGATTTCTAATCACCAGTGAGGAGAACAGGGGTGTTTCTAGGATTTTTATGGGGGGCAGGGGAGAAGAGGTCCCATAGTTCATACAGGAGGGCCAATCTTAACAGTAGCCAATGATGTGTTTTGAATCGGTGAGTGACAGGGGAGGGGACACTCAGGGGGCCAGTGCCCCTATGCCCCCCCTCCCCCCGTATACACCCCTGGAAGAGATGAGCTATAAGCAAAGTCTCAGATTCATGAGACATGTCATTGGGAAGCTGGTTGCCGTGGCGACATGCCCCCAAATAATCAGAGGGAGTGAGAGAGTGCTCCTTCTCTCAGATTCCAGTCAGTGTGTCGGGAATGGCGCTTCCCGGACAACAGCAGTGTCCCTGCTGAGGTGAGGGGGTAGCCGTCAAGTTCTGAGACATCAGTGTGCTCATGCAAATCACCTGACCCCCCACAATCCCCACCCTGGCACCGTGTGAGGTCATTAGTAAGAAATGTCAGGTGTAAAAACTCAAATTATAATTTCTGTCCCTCGATGGGTGCTCAGTGAAAGTTATTTACTTCAAAAAATGACGAAGGACAAAGGAGGGACATCGAGATCCGTACTGTCCGTGCACAATGGCAGGTTTTCCTTCCGACGATCCATAAGTGCGTCGGACAGAACGCCGCAGGAAACCGTTCTGACTCAGGGCGGCCGTTTGGACGGGTGGAGGACAAAGAAGAGGCCTGAAATATTCCCGCGGACCAAAAATGGGCACTTCAGACAGAAGCAAAGTGAGCGTGGGGACCGAGCCGCCCCAGAGAGCTCACCGGACCTGGAATGTTCCGGTTCGCCGTGCAGTCACACGTACTTCACTCAGTCGAATAACAGTGCAATTGTAATAGTGCAAGTCTCATAATTCAACAGAATTACCTGAACCTTCTTATAATGTAAAAGAATAATATAACATGAGGTAGAACAATATTTGTAATTTCTGTATAGTATAGTACTGATTAAAATACATCAGAGTTCATTATAATTATAATTAAACTTTTTTATATAATTAACTTACTGTAAAAAAACATCATTAACAAGGCTGATTGTATCGGAGCTAATACATTCTTCTCGGATGATTTTCCAGTAATTTTCCAGAGTTCTGGTTGCTTGCACCGTTTTTAGATTCCTGTTAAGTTGAAGACGGTCAAGGGATTGATTCCATAAATTGGCCACATTTCTAAATATGTGTGAGATGGTGTTTCAACCAGCTAGTTGAGTATAAACAGCCACAGTCACAGAATACTCAACCGGCTGGTTAGAACTAAATCTTGGTCTGGATTTGTACTTTCTGAACCTGAACTTTCCACCTTTGGTGAGAAGTATACTCCTCAAATAAAGAATTCCCTGTCTGAATCTTTGCCCCTCCCCCCTTTTCGTCCTCGGATTAAACAAGTTTAACGATGCATCAAATGAAAGAAAATGGAGAAAACGGCCTTTAAACTCTGATTGGGCTGGGGGAGGGCGAGGACTCAGTGTGTTCGTAGCAGGAGGAGGCCGAAATGCATTTTTGTTTGCCTAATCTCTCTGAGGGGGGGCCGGCACCTCCCAGCAGAAATGACTATTTGCTACCCTGACAGGTCTTTGGTGGGCTTTTGTCTGTCTTGTCAGACGTTGTTTAAGTGCGTTTCTCTCTTTGCCTGTGCTCACCGTACACCTGCAACTTCCAATTAACCGTGGTGAACGAAGGCGGGAGTTAAATCTAATGACGTCTGACAGCCAAATGTTAAACACGCCATTTTTTCTCCTCCTGTCTATGTGTTTTCATAATAGAGCCTTATTTTCCCCATGATTCACTGTTTCATTGTCCCTTTTGATCCATAGCACAAGCTGATTTTTAAATGGAGACTGTATGCGAGAGACTGCAGGATACTCCGTACACTCATACTCCCCAGGGGTACCTGTCCCCAGGGTGTGTGTAATGTGGTTGAATTGCCCCCGCCCACATTTTGCCCCAACCCTCTTCAACCCTGCCTTTTAAACCCCACCAATAATTTAACTATCACACTGCAGGTCTTATAATATATATAATATAACATAACCGTCAGGTATCGAGGGACTGGGATTATGTCACACGACAGTCAGACCGAGCGAGTCAAGGAATGAGGCAACATGTCAGGGCTCCGACCTTCAAAGCTGCAGCTAAGGGTGACTCCGCTAGCCTCTTTTTAAATGCAGTCATTGCGGATCCCATAGAAACACACTCACAGTATGGATTATGTGTATAAAGCCCATGCAGCGTTGTAGGCTTGAATCCCGACCTGGCTCTGTGTGTGAGGAGTTCTGCCTGTATTTGCCTTTGACATTGTTCCAGAAGCAATTGCGTTTAAAGACTTTGCCCAAGAGTCCAGTAGTGGCATCACTCTGCCGACCCTGGGATCTGAACCACCGACCATCTGATCACAGGCACAGTCCTACAACAGGATAAGCAGTTAAAGACGATGAACTGAATACAATATCGCACATATTCTCATATTTATTGTTATAAAAATTGCTCAAACTGCTCAGTGTATAAAAACGTCTGTGATGTAGACCACTGGTTAGTGTATTTATATATCATTTTAAACATCAGACTTGCAGCTAGACTCATATTTACTATCACCATAAAAATAATTGCTGAGGACAACTGCTGCCACGTCGCAGAAAAGCGTGAAGAGTTTGTACGAGCCATGACAGGAAAGTGAAACGGGAGGGGGGGTCGCTCTGTGTGGAGACGCCCGTCACCTGACCTCACCCCATCGTGTCTGGCACCCTGATTGGACAGCAGACAGACTCCTTTGTAAAGGTGGGACTGAAGCTCAAATTAAGCTGGAAAACATCAACAGTCGTCCCCCACGATGCAGTGCCGTGTTACACCGCGGGGGCCCCGCACTTGGCTTGCTTCAATTTCCTTTTGTGTTGATGCGTCTAATGTGCTTTTCAGCGAGGGTCCGCGGCCTGCTCCGGTATTCCGACACGCTCTCAGAGCCAAACGTGTACAATATGATGCATTATGGGTGCGTTCAGAAGACATTTAAACACATGCATAATGCATCACGTCCGTCAGCCCGTGAAGACTTAATTACCCACGAACGTCTTACATTCCGCCCCCACACAGCGTCGCACGTGCACGGGAGAGTGGGGTGGGGGTAACCACGGCGAACATCACAGCTAAAGATGGACACAGGCGATGCGCCGTGAACAGATGTGTTACACACTCTTCTGGGTTCCCTCGGTCGAACTAGATGCATTCACATGTTCTGCAGATCTCCTCCTTACACCATGGCCCTGCGATACGAGTCGGCTGAAATAACAAGGACAGAACCTTTTGGAAAGAGAGGAAAATGTGGCTCACTGGGTCGGGATGCTCTGCCTGTGATCAGATGGTCACTGGTTCAAATCCCAGATTCAGAAGAGTAATTTCCCATTCGGACCCCTAAGCAAGGTCCTTCACCCCCAGTCTTGTCAGGGACAGTCTGACCCTGCTTCCTCTCAAAAAAATGTATGTTGCTTCAGATGAAAGTGTCTGCTGAGTAAATAAGACCTGTAAATACCTGCTACGTCTGGCTTCTGTAGCCTACATCAGGGTTTTGAGTTCCTCTGTTTCATCAATGACAACCGGACATTTGAAAATGCCAATCTTCCACTGCACAAGCATTTTAAACACATTGGCCACGCAGCAGTAGACCCAAACCCCTTTCGGAATCGGGAATTATCCCACGGGGGTGATCTGATTGCTTAATGCCAAGCGGATGGAAAAAGGTCTCCCCCATTTCACCGTTCTCGCAGTACACAGTCCAAGGTCATGTGACCCGTCGGACTCCTAAGATGACAGTGTTTAATTTCATATCATATTACAAAGTAAATCCAGGCACAGATTGAATTTTTAAACCAGCATAAATGAAGGAGAGATGCTTTGCAGAGCTCCCCGGCTGGAAGGAACCATTTCCACATCACACCTGACGCCCTCAGATGCCCAAAGTGTGTAAAATCCAAAATTAGTACACAAATTTTGCTATTTTTTTCCGTAATGACATAAAATTTGATGTGAGTGATGTGATTCAAGCGTTAACATGGAGTGGTGACCTAAGAGTTTTGGCTTTAAATGCCAAGAACGGTCATCCAATCACAGCCAGGGCCAAGGGTCACCTTCCAGAATGTTCGGGAACAGGAAAACGTCAAGACAAAGTAAAATGTTTATAAGTGTCGACGGCGAATGAATCCAGTTGTAAGAATATAGGTTGTTACAGCTTTAAAGAAACATAGCTTTTAAAAATCATGACACAATTTGGTGGAATGCACTCATGCCTCACACCCTCACACCCCGAGGAGACCTGGCTCATGCTGTTACCCGTGGCGACGGCAGGCCGGCAAAATACGACCTTGTCCCCAGCCGCCCCCACAAAAAGCACACTCTGAGACCACCCCCCCTGCACCAACACACCCACTCTCATAAACGGTGATTGTCAACCAATTTCATGGTGGATGCAGAGGAACCCAGCTGAAAGAAAGTTGGATTTTTCGGTGGTGGGCAGTGGTTGCCATCCTTTGTTGTCTGGGTCAGGCGTGAGAAGCTCTGGGCGTTTAGAACGTCTGATGAAATAGAAAACAGTTCTGCTGTGGAAACATCTGAGAAGCCCCACCTTCGCCCTTCAAGGCCAATTCTATAGTTAACTAAGGTGGGGGGCATAAGAGGGGCCACAATTCATACAGTAGCCAACTTTCTCGTTAGCCAATGATATGCTTTGAAGCAGTGAATGACAGGGGCGGGGGCACTCTGGGGCCAATCAGCTTTCAGCTGGGGCCAGCGGCCCTGTAGCCCCGCCACTGTACATGCCCCTGCTTTTCAAATTTGCTTTGTGAAACTTTCAGCTTCCTTTTTTCTCTTCTTGGCCTTTTGGCTGTGTGGAGGGGCTGCTGAGGGGAGGGTAGGTCACCTGCAGAGTCTGGAGACCAGGGCACACTGGGCCCAAGGCAGGGGGTGCCCTGCAGGGGATGTCAGCAAAGACTTCCAAGGAAGCACCTTGCAGATATCTGATCACAGATGAAGAAAACCAGATCTTATGTCCACCACAGCAGCCCATGGCGCCTGTGCGTAAGAAACCCGGGGTCGCGTGACGTAGATGTGGTTTAGTTACAAAAATGTCAGCGAAGCTGAACTGTGACCTTGATCAAATGTCTGAAGGCAACAGGGTGAAAGATATATGTAAAAATCTCTCTCTCTCTCTCTCTTTCTCTCTCTCTCTCTCTCTCTCTATATATATATATATATATATATATATATATATATAAAAATAAAAA
>JAAGVU020000062.1:1420356-1430671 GCA_011763525.2 Mormyrus iriodes | reverse complement strand
AAGTCCCCATGTGAAAGTCCCCGTGTGAAAGTCCCCATGTAAGAGTCCCCATGTAAGAGTCCCTGTGTAAAAGTCCCTGTGTGAAAGTCCCCGTGTGAAAGTCACCATGTAAGAGTCCCTGTGTAAAAGTCCCCATGTGAAAGTCCCCGTGTGAAAGTCCCCGTGTGAAAGTCACCATATAAAAGTCCCCATGTGAAAGTCCCCGTGTAAAAGTCACCATGTAAGAGTTCCAATGTAAAAGTTCCTGTGTAAAAAGTCCTTGTGCAAAGGTCACTATGTAAAAAAAAGTCACCGTGTAAGAGTCCCAATGTAAAAGTCACCACGTAAAAGTAGTTGCATTGTTAATCTTTAAATGGCTATATGATGCTTTCTGGGGCAGTAAATAACTTCTCTCCAGTTTCCCCCATAGCCCAAAAACATTGGAGTTAGTGTTGCCAAATTCCCCATAGGTGTGTGAATGCTGTGTGTACCTTCCAATCAGTTGGCGCCCTGTCCTGGGTTAATCCCAGCCTTGTGTCCCTAGATTCTGGGAAAGGCTCCAGGCCCCCATGACCTTGCATAGGACAAGCAGGTATGAAAAATAAATGTAATGTTAAATGTTGAGGAATACCCAACCTGAGACTGATTTTTATTATATGTCCACAAATAAATTGCAGGTGGATGAGCTATCTTTAGCTCTATAATTAACTTTAAAATCCATTTCTTATGCTTAAATTTCTCATTTGAGTGACAGGAAGTGAGATTTGTTAGTAGGCTGTTGGGTTGTACAAATATCCCCAGACTGAGGGCAAGCCCTGGTCTCCACTTTCGCCTTTCGGCTTCAGACGCAGCCCTAGCCCTCCTGAACGTTGTATTTACATGGTCTCCCTATGACCACATAAGATCACTCCAACTTTTCCTCATTCTTCCATATAAAACAAAATCCCAAAATAACCAGAGTTTTCCCTGCCTCGCTCCATTTCTTTTCTAGGATAGAACCTGGATAACTGCAATCCAGACCAGAATGGCAGCGATGGATTATGGATAGGTGAGCAGAGATCAACTATATATACAATTTTCTCCTAAATAGAACCTGTGCCAGCTACTTCCACAGTCAAAATACCTTCACATCGTTTTCTTACTTTCAGATTCTAATAATGATGTACTCACTAGAAAATATTTTCCCAATTTCTTTAAACCACGTTCCCATTTATTTCTCATTTTTTGAATGTATCAACTAGCTGGTACACCACAATGAAACAGAAAAAGCTCACTAAACAGCACTAAGGTTTTGATCTCATATCAGCTGACCTACAGTAGGGAATAGAAGAGTATCTAATAGGCATCACTCCTGGAAAGGATCAGCTGACCAGGCACGCTTTCATGTCATGGTGGGAGCTAAAATGGCTACCCAGAATGCTCATTACGTTTTGTTTTCTAACAAATCACTTCATGAGTTCAACGCACATCAGCATTAAAGGTCTGAAGTCTGCAGGTCTGGAACTGACCAGGAATTCAAACCTGATACAGTAATTTGTTATTTTTGTGGGGGGGAGGTAGAGTGGAGAAAAATGCATCAAAAATAATTGCCCTCCTTTCAGATTTCCAAGGCATGTTTTCAAATGTTAAGCCTGGCAGGAACATTTGACTGGATTGCACTCTCAATTGCAGGGGTCTGGTTAGAATATGAGACTGTAGCCATTGTCACTATGAATAATGCACCATTGATCTTTCCATCTCTCTGAGTGTGATGTCTTATTTGTGTATATGTGTATGAAATCCACTTGGCCCTTGACAGGATTCTCCACGAAACAAACTGAGAAATGAAGTCAAATGTGCAAATCTGAAGTATTTCCCCAACAAGCCTGGGTGCTTAAAGGCCAAGCCTAGTGCATATGGAAAGACCCCAGAGAGGGATTTTGGGAGATTTCAGTAAAAGCGCATTATCATACACACTTACTGAGTGTTAGCATGATCTAGAAAGGCAGCATTATCAAGAGATAATCGATATTTCTCTTAAACATTCACATCGCAACCCATTGTCAGGGTTAGGGTTAGGCCCCATGAAAGCATACCATATTGGGCTCCCAAACCAGACCAATCCAATTATGTTATAGTTATGGCCCCTAGCACTCAGAGGCCTTTGGAATTGTCCTACCTCCTCCCCCTTTATGGTGCCCCTAACCCTAACCCTAGCCCTACCTTCTCCCCCTTTATGGCGCCCCTAACCCTAACCCTATTCATTGTCATAGTTGCTGTCAATACTTACTCAAATTGAAGACATTTAAATTTATTGTCATGACGGCACCTCTGGGACTTGAATAGTGGACAGTTGGCCCTATCCTTTTACCAAAGGCTGTAACTCCCACCCCAAAAATAAATGTACACTAATTAATTTAAACAGTGTGTCTCATTCACATTCATTTACCCCCAGTAAAGGCTCTCCTTTTCAGAAATCTCTAGCTCCTCTCACTGTTGGAATTTCTGGACCGGCAGTGTTCTGGACACCCGTAGAGCACACAATTATGTGGTCACACCCCAGCTATACAAGACCCGAAGACGTGTAATGACCCCCGCTGCTGCCGCCACACTCCCAGCGCACAGAGCTCCCATTAAAAGTGCCGAGTGCCGAGTGAGTCACATAGGTAATTACCGGCTGAACCTCTGGCCGTAATCACCACACCGACTCACCAGCCGGCTAAAGCTCACCGCCGTTTTCTTCCTCGATTCCTCCTTTCCCTTGTTTTCTCAGTTCTGTCTATGTCTGTGGGGTTGGGGGCTGAATCCAGCACAGTATAACGAAGCTGGAATTCACTTCAGGCAGCCTGAGATTCGCATTCTGCTCCTCACTAGATTCCTTTTCAGTCAAATCCGCCTCTCCAGGGCTTGTGCTCAGCCAGTTGGTGTCACCAATGTGCTTCTATCCTCAAACCCCAGTTTTTTAAGAAAGGAATGAACAGAGGATTAGGAGCTGAACAATGCTGATAATCTTGGGCTAGGTGCCGCTTCCATCCCGTTCAGTGTGCAGAATAAATTGTTCCCAGCAGCGATTCTAGGATTTTTTAAGGTGGGGAGAGGGGGTGTAAGTTGGGTGATAATTCACACAGAGGGGACAACCTTAGCATATGTTTTCAATCGGTGAGTGACAGCAGTGTCACTCCGAGGTCCAATCAGCTTTCAGCTGGGGCCAGTGCCCCTGTGACCCCACCCCTTTACACACCCCTAATAGTTTTATTAAAATTTGTACAAAATCCTATAAGTGAACGAATTTGTGGAGCTAAATGTGCAGCTAATTTAATTTCCAGAAACCACACTATACAACAGTGAATCACTGCTATTTATTTATTTTGCCCTTTCATGCATCTGAACTCCAACAAACCTGTCCTTGACAGCTGAGTTACCTTCCTGACTTCACTGCATCGTGATGTCCTGTTTCTGTTTGTCGGAGAGGGAAAGTGTCATAGCCTTTCCCTGCCTTCCCTGGCCAGGAGCCCCTCCCACTCCCTGCACAAGCTGCCAACCCCCACTTCAGTACTATTAACACCTTTTTTGTTAAAGATTATGGCTTTTTCAAACATAAAAACCTGTTTGTATGATTGGTCAAGAGCGCAGTGTGATGGGAAACCACAGTTCAGCATGTTTTAATAGCAAATTTCATACTTTCCAGCGGCCTGTCCTGTCACCCTAAGTCTGCAAATTAGCGTTACCAAACTGGAGATATCTAGTTTAGGCATATAAAGGATATGTCATTTTCAGACATCAAAACCTGTTTTGAATCCGTCTCAGTCTTTAATTTTCGACTGAAGACCTATTATTTCAGTTTAGCTTACCCACAACTTAACTTTAACTTAACTATGGTGCTGGAGCTGCTGTGCATGCCATTTTTATCTACTATGCTTGTCCATTGATGTGTCAATGCATGTTCTGACCATCTATGTTTTTTTCTCTTTATTTGGAAGTTTTTGGTTCCTCTCCTTCGTTGTCATCTGGCTTTCTTTAGTTAATTTCTTTGTTTTTCCTTTTCTCTGTTCTGTATTACTCTCGTTTAATATCAAAAGACACCCATGTAAAGCGCCTTGGGGCAACTCCGTTGTTAAAGGCACTATATAAAAAAAATGAACTGAATTCAATTGAATTGAACTGAATTGAATTTCAATGATATTTCAGGGCAACCGCATCACAGGAAACTACAGGTGAACTCAATTTAATAGCATATTTCACACTTTACAACTGCCTGTTCAGTAACCCTATGTCCCCAAATTAGGGTTAGCAAACTGAATTTAGGGTTAGGGATAGGGTTAGAAAGGTTATGGCTTTTTTCAAACATCAAAACCTGTTTCTATGATAGTTCAGGGCCCCCTGGATATTTTTTTTCAGATTAATCAAACTGATGCAGCGAGTTCAACCTAGGGCATCTCTGGCTTGTTTTATTGTGAATTCAAGAGAGAAAGTAAAATGTTTTTTTTTTAATTCACAGTTTGCTTAAGAAGATGTTTCTAAGGAGGAATGTTACTGCATCTTAAGAGGAGCGATTTGTAATGTCTGGATTTTTTTTTCCAGATTAATTGAATCGGGGCAGCCAGTTCAAAGCAAGGCCATCTCTGGATCTGGTGTAGTTGGTACAGCCAGCCCTTACCCCTCCCCCCAGCCCCCATCCACACTGGTAGCTGTGCAGGATCGCCCAGATGTGAAAGCTTCCTGGGATTTATGCCTTACCACTTCCCGGAGGGCCAAGGTTGTCATCAGTGGCTCTTCTCTATTTATCTTAGCACAGGAGAGCGGATGTGGCGTAGTTAGGTGGTGATGAAGTATGTCCCCCACAGAGGGGTGCACAGAGGTCACATTACCAGCAAGGAATCAGATTTACGGCTGCCCTCACCAGAGTCAAAGACCCCATGATCGCATGAGGGCGGACCTTAAAGCACCCGGCTCATCGTGCTAGATTCTCCAATCTGACTGGATGGGATTTTTATTTACAGGGCCAGTTGGAGACCAATCATACCACACCATAAAGTAGCATGGACACCTCGCTTCAGCAGTCTGCCCCAGCAGCCATAAATCTTTATTACCTACAATAACACCTCCCTTTCAATTATGGCTGTGTTCTTTTGGAGAACCTGAAATGATCTTGGGCCCCCACCGAATCACATGAATATCGTTACATGTGTGCGTATATTACAGCTCATTCAGTCCAATCTGCCATCGCCAGAGTGAAAACTATCGCAGGGTTCAGGCCTGGGAATTGGGAGTGCCGGATCTGCGACTCAGGGACGCTTCAGGGGACGTGTCACAAACCAGTCATCCTAGAGAAACACATCTTCTGCAAGCCCATGTTGCAGTTTGCAGGGGTCTTGGGGATCGTGTGGTTGTCACTTATCAGTTTCTCAGTATCTGTGCAGAAAACATTGCCTATTCTTTTCCTAATCAGATTTAGTGGTGTTTAGGAACACGACACCCGCAAACAACGTCTCCTCGGGTAATTTTAGATGTTGACCAGTAGACCAGTGTTCACGGCTCTAAAAGGAAAAAATATCATGTGGTACAAGTGGAGTCCATTAGGATTAGTGGAGATGGAATCTCGTATCGCAGGGAACATGGTGACATCACTCACCCGCGCGGTCAAGATGACCGGACGCTAAAAGCCAACCCATCAAGATCTGCCTCCACTTTGAACCATGCTCATGTTTTTTCATTTCTCAGGTACTCAGGTAACAGCTAAGCATAGAGCATTAAAAGTATTTGTAAAAATCGCACCTCCTGCTTTGTTTTCTGCACAGGTCATATTCCTGTGCAGTTTTTGAAACATATAACAATGGGAAGAGTGTCTGGTGTACGCAGATGGAATCATTTACACTGCTCAGGAGCAAAGATTATATCCCAGCGTTATGATGCAGGTGAAATATTACCCTCTCGTGGTATTTAGCTGTTTTTCTCAGCGGAGTGATTAATGGCGCAACTGTGAAAGTGATTTGGTTCTGAAGATGACATGTTTATGTTCCATAGTTCATCCCACCCACCCCAAAGAAAATAGTTTATTGCCCAGAAAACAAAAGAAATTAATCTCATTTTAACTCGACTGTAGAGTAGGAACTCATTGGAATATGTAGAGCCCTTGCACAGGGCTTATTTATTCCATTCCTTGTGAAATGTTAGCTCCAGAAAGTCAACTGATTGAGATAATACATTTCAAGTGTTAGTAATGCCATCTTAAGTGCCTCTGGTAGAGGCAAGCAAATTAATAGTCTTCATGCCTGGATCTCTGGCGGCTGAATTATCCCTTGATTTATGGAACAACAAACTTAGATAGGAGGGTAACCTTGAGTCTTAGGAACGCAGAGCGAAATGCATTCACCGTTCCGAAGGCGAGATTCTCCCCAGCCTCAGAAAGACTGCTTTGTTCTGCACGACTGTCCCGGTGATTAAAGCCTCTTTTTTTAATACTGGCCTGTTCTAATAGCCATCATGTGTTTGTTTGCATAAATTATTTCTGAGGACGCTGCATAATTAACCGCCATCACCTTGGAAAAAACGACAACCCTTAACTGGAAAAGGTACTGGATGTCTGATCATTTTGTGAACTGCCCTCATAAAGCAGCATCACTTTTCAGTTTCGTCAGTCTTTTCCAGAATTATTTTGTGACTGTCCTTGTTTGAATCAGAATTGCAGCAGGAACAGTGTGTTTGCTTATTCAATAGCGTGTAATTTAATGTTGGATACACCCCCATCTTCCACCTTATTCTGTCTAACTAGGATTAGCAGCTGGATGATAGATTCCCTCAGTCCTGCTGAGAGTCTGACTCCCCGATGTTCTGACTGTCTGACCCCTTGATGCTCTGACTCTCTGATGTTCTGACTGTCTGATCCCTTGATGTTCTGACTCTGACACTCTGATGCTATGATTCTCTGATGCTCTGACTCTGACTCTCTGATCCTATAACCCTCTGACGCTTTGATTCTCTGATGCTTTGACTCACTGACTCTCTGATGCTCTGACACTGACTGTCTGATCACATCCTCAGCTGTTAATGTTTCGGTTCTACAGTCCTAGCTAGCCACCTCATGCCGGTACCTTGCAGTCGGCAGCCCCATCCATGTCACTATTGCATCCTCAGTTACCAGCTTATCTTCAAGGAAGTCAGAAAAACCGAGAGGCTGGGCGCCACACGTGCTTGCAGTTTGGGGTGTGTCAGTTTGCTGGTGTGCATTTTGAACGTTAAAGTTTTATGTATTTTGGGCTTTGATAATTCCTTTATTTTAACATCCCAGTATTTACACAGTTTGGTTGCATATGATCAGCGTGCAGCAGCAGGGTATGTCACACACCCATCATGGAAATAACACCCGGCTGCTTCCACTGTGTTCATCAATATTGTCCCCATTAGACGCACAGCTGGTCATAATTAAGCCTCTGAAATAATTACATGCATAGTTGAGTTTTAGAAATGTTAAGCATCACATTTAAAAATAAGTTACATGGGGGCTGAAGCTTATGGGGATTGCCTTTAGCTCTGTTGGTTAGAGACCTGTGGCAACACCCAGAAGGTCATGGTTTTGAATCCCATTATAATTAATTAAGTAATTATATCTCTATGGGGCCATGGATAAATGCCCCAAACCCCATGTAATCCAGGATCACTGGTTGATTAAGTGAGCTGTTCCACATAGCAAGATTTCTCAGTTAGCTGGGTTAACTTAAGCTAGAAGTCATGATTGTTCAATAAGAGTTTAGGTGAGGCGCCTTGCTATTGGGAGTGACAGCTGAATGAAGCTTCAAGAATCAAGTGCTGTCTTTTCTAGGACCACTAGATGATTCTCTCTATTAAAAAAAGGGCTCAATTCATGCCCCAAAGCAATCGAACAGCGCCATCTAGAGGGGCCAAAAAATACAGAAAATGGTTCATGAAGTTTGGCCATCATTACCTATTGGACAATCATGACTTCTAGCTTAAGTTACACCAGCTAAGCTTTTGGACAAAAGCTTCTGATGAATAAATAATTATAAATTGGCACAGCTGGAACCTGAAACTGGACAGTGTAAAACTGAAGACAGGATACGCAAAGTGCGTGCGTTTTGTACACACTATGGCATTCCCACTGCGATAGATTTCCATCCACCAAATGCAGTCTGTCCGCCAGGGTCCTTACTTACTGCCTGCTTTCCAGCAATGTTTTTGTTTGTGTTGTCACCAGCAACGCCCCCCCAGCACGCCAGCCCCGGCAGGTCACGGATGAGGAAGGACATGGTACGTGCTGCCTTGACCGAACCAAGGCTGGTAAGGGGACCCACTGGTCCAATCACTGCTGAGGAATTATTTATTAGCTAATTAGCTCAACACAGGACAGATAAACCACATGCCTCATGTACGGATACGGATTGAAAACGTGATTCTAAGAGTTGCAGATTACAAATCCGTAGAGATAGATTCGTACCTAGAAGGCTCAGTCTGGAGCCATCGCTAAATCATAGGTTGGGTAAATTCTCCAGATTCTCTTCTGACTTGACGTGAAAGTACATCCTCAGACGGCTTATGGGGTGGTTCAGGGAGTCTGGCTTCATTACGTTTTTGCGAGGAGCACAGCTGGAAACCCAAAATCCATGATGTCACACTGTCAGCTGAGCTGCCCCACCTCTCCGTGGAGAAGCTTAGCTGCAAAGAAAACCGTTATGACTGATAGTTCTATACTTAGATGAGTATTGCCTCAGTTGATGACTGTTGATTGCCTCTGGGGTGTGAGAAGTCTGACTTAAAAATTCCTGTAAAAATGTAAATATAATTTAAATGTATATTTGTGCCTGCTGTAATGATGGCAGACTAAAAATGTCTTCAGTCAGAAATATGTGATATGTGTCTGTGCTGGTCAGGCACATGACTCAGGCTCAGGGACAAGTTTAGCATTTTTTAAGGTGGGAGGAGTAAGACGGAACATACTTCATACAGAGGGACTAACCTTATCATTAGCCAATGATATGTTTTGAATTGGTGAGTGACAGGGGAGGGGGAACTTGGGAGCCAATCAGCTTTCAGCTGGAGGCAGTGCCCCCATGGCCCCACCCCTGTGCATGCCTCTGTTCAGGTTAATTTTTTTAAAAGGCAGCCACTGTTATGCATAGCAAAGTTAATAATAATCAATATACCCATTTGCTGAAGTAGAGAAAGTGTTTTAGGGTAGACAAAGCCCCCCCATGGCTCCTGTCTTAGCCACTTCTTTAATGCCTTTACTGTAAAACAACTTGATTAGGGCAGTGATGAAGTTGACCTTCTCCACCATAGCGTTGTAAAAGTATGCAGACACAGACACACGTACTTACAAGCCCGCTATGAAAAGTGCCCTCTAATCCCGGATCATAGACTGGACTGTACCATCTTGGTTCTTCATTGGGTCTGAAACAGAGCACCCCGAAATGGTCCAGTCTAGTAAATCGATGGAAAAGTTATCTTGTGCTTTCCTGGGAAACAGGCTACATAAATTGCACAATAAATGCTTCATTTCACAGAAGAGAGCAGGAAAAGTAATTCTGCATCATCAATTGTATATGCATGCGCGAGTTCACTGTAATTCACTTTCTGAAAGTCATGCGATGAACTCATTTGGTGGGAAACATGCAAGTGCATTAGCTAGATTAATTACTCTCATTTTACTCAATATATTAATTTCTAAGTGTTATATTCTGGTTACAATATTTACTGTACTTGTAATAGCCTAGTTATGTATAAATATAATTTCCAGTCCTCAGTAATAGTGTTTTTCAGCCTGATTGTGTAATATTCAAAGTGACTGTAATTATTTACGCAGCCTTTGAAGATGCATATATTCCCTCCTAATTCTGTTTCATTCCAATAAATTCAATCGTGGCTCCGTGGCGGTGTGTGAGCTGCGCTGGTCCAGCAGACGCCCGGCCTGTTACCCGACACGCATTACCGTCTAGTTAACGCTGTTATGACACAGTTGAGCACAGGGTTTGCAAAGAGGGACACGGCCCCTGCAAGGGGGCTGGGGGCCCTTAGCTTCCTTTACCTGGTGTTCAGTGGGTAAATGATACGTTCCTGGCTGTGACACAGGGTAGGCCTCTGCGCCTGTGATCAGGCTGCTGGTTCCCTTCCTTGGTTGAATACCCACATGTTCCTTGGGCCCTTGAGCAAGGCCCCTAACTCCCCAAAATGCTCCAGGGGAACCAGATAAACCATCGACCCAGTGCTCATACCCTAGACTTTGCTCTCATTTTCAATTTCAATTCAATTTTATTTGTATAGCGCAATTTCACAACATTACATTGTCTCAAGGCGCTTTACATTATCCCCGCCCAAAGCCCCCAGTGAGCAAGCCAGAGGTGAC
>JAAGVU020000062.1:1408593-1419588 GCA_011763525.2 Mormyrus iriodes | reverse complement strand
GCCGGCGGAGGAAGCCCTAATCCTAACCAGACCCAAAGGGGGAGCCCATCCTCCAGGGGCCGGCGGAGGAAGCCCTACCCCTAACCAGACCCAAAGCGGGAGCCCATCATCCAGGGGTAAGCAGAGGATGTAAATAAGTCCCAATTCATACTGTCCAAATTTTAACATTTGAGTCTCAAAGCGGAGGGCAGGCAGGTGCTGGCAGGCAGGTGATGGCAGGATGAACAGTGGTACTCACCTGTATAAATGTGTGTGTGTCTCAAAAAGAGAGTAAACTGGGATAACTGAAAACAAAACAATTAGAGTGTACTTGTGCAAATGGAAAATAAAGCTTCATTCCACGAGGTCTGCTGCTGCTGGCTCAAGACCAGCTTAAGGCCGGAGTCACTTTTAAAACATAGTTACCGCAATGGTTGATGAGAATAACATGTACAGGTATTTCTGCTGAGTGTGTGAAAGCTGAGGAGATATTGTCACAGAGCACTAGGAAACCAGTCATGAATCTATAAGCCTAACCTCTGCACCTGGTAAAATATTACACTCGTGCTGAACCGCAACACGGAGAAGAAATGTTTTCCTTGCCGTCTGAGGGAATTTTCGTCAGAAGGCTATTCCCAGTAACACAATCTGGAGCGACGTGCTCGATCAATAGGGCAGCCTCTTCGGGAGGTGAGGAAAGCACGGGGGGGGGGGGGTTCATGCATTTCCAAGAGGCTGTACTGGAACTGAAATTGGCCACAGGTGAATGTAACCCCAAAGGACGTTAAAGCGGGAATCGCCCTCGCCAAACCCAGGGCAGTTTGTTTCCAGGAAGTCGCAGCCACAATAGCGGCAAACAGGAAGACAGAAACTGTTTTTTTGATTTATTAGTGGGCAGATGAACGCTGGATGTGGAACGTCTGCTCGGATGAACGTGTGTGCTGGGCCGCTCCGGAGAAGCACTGACATTCTGCAGTCACTTATTCAAAAAAATAAGACGGGCTGTTCATTGAATACCTTATTTTATTAAGGTATTAAATAAAAGCATCAATCCCACCCAGCACACTCATTCCCACCGGAGAGTGTTACTATTTTTACATTGTGCCTTTTATATTTGTTGCATGAAACATGCGATGTAAGGTAGGATTAATTTGTCAATGCTGGGTCTTTGTCTACATTCACGCCTTTCTGCCCTGAAGAGAAACCTGGCTTAGAGTGTCAGACTGAAACCAGAGCTCCCTGTGCCTCTCTGTCAAATTCAGAATGATATGCAGGCTGCTCCCTGTCCCCCATCTCCCTCCACCAGCACCACCACCAACCAGGACTGCAGAAAGACCCCCCCAGTGTCTGAACTACTCGAAATTGTCCCCTTTTTC
Organism: Mormyrus iriodes; assembly: GCA_011763525.2. Classification (NCBI taxonomy): domain Eukaryota; kingdom Metazoa; phylum Chordata; class Actinopteri; order Osteoglossiformes; family Mormyridae; genus Mormyrus; species Mormyrus iriodes. Next base: position 1,418,233 of record JAAGVU020000062.1, on the reverse strand, counting down.
CCTCCAAACACACACACACACATACACATACAGAAACATACACACACACACAGACACACACACACAGACACACACACATACAGACACACACATACACACACAGAGATACACACACATACACAGACACACACATACACACACGCCCATCACTTGACTTCCTCACAGGCGTTTGCTTGTTCATTTGTTCCAGTTTTCTCAGCTCTCTTCCTCCCAACTTGTTTGTTTTACTTTCTCTCCTAAAGGAACCATTAGCTACAGAGTTATAAACCTAAAAATGAACTAGATGTGTCTGTTTTTTTTTTCACCTCAGACCCCCCAAGGACCGATCTCGAGGACCAAGGCCAGAGCAGACAAATCAGCATCAACACGCATGCCCGGGGTCAAGTGCATTGGGGGGTCACCAGTTAATTAGCACAGGCTAACCGAGCGGGGCTACTTACGTCTAGACTGGGGGGACGGGAGGTTATATAAATGATTCGGAGGAGACGGACACTTTGTGTCAAGTGTTCTGGCACCTCTGTTTCACCGCCACTTACCCCACGGTACAAAGGGTGGATCCTCAGATGTCCCATTTGAACTGTCCCATTTAAACGCCATTCAAAAATGGAAAAGATCCTTGGTCCCACTGGCAGTAAAATCCAACAGGAAATGAAGCAGGGTCACAAAGGTCGCAAGATTCTGACAATACCAGAAATGAGAGCATTTGGACTCATAAATCCCGTCCCTCAAACTATGGCATTTCAGGCCATAGCTTTTATGGGGTCTAGCATGAATGCATGTCTAGTACACATTTTAAGGGGCATTTTACGAGGGGCCAGGCTATAGGTTATGAGAAACCTAACATTATGAATGAATCTAGCAAAAATGTGTTACATAAGTGTTAAAAATCTGCTTAAACTGTGATAAGAGAGATGACCTCATTCATAAAGTATTAAATTATAAGAAATATATTTAAATAGTCCGATACAAACCCTCAAAAATCGGTCGTACAGTTTTTCCAATTAAAGGTTTAATAGGTGTAATCTGCACCACTAAGCGATGACTACAAGACGATGAAAAATGCTGCTCTCACTGAAAGGGTCTAATGATTCATTCGGCGACGTTAAATGAAGCAGTACGCTTAATCTTTAAATTAAGTTAGATTTCCATGGAGATTAGCAGCCCTGATCACGACGGCGCTCTCCATTATTTATGAATCAGATGAACTTCGGGCAGCCAATGACATTTGTTCTGTCACGGAGATTGGGGGGCTTGACTTTCGATGCCAATGCCTCGGACGAAAGTGGTAAGGACCAAACTAATATCGCCTGGTATGTATCTTATGTTTATCGCACTGGGTGTTATTAACGCGATAGCCCACGTGCTGGCGTTGTGGTCTGTGGACATTTTTTGTGAGCTGATGTGGGGGGTTGGGAATTAAAAACAACTCAATTTGCATTAGTTTAGACACTGATCTTTTCAATATTATTAAAACTATTCAATTCACATGAAATTAAACTTTTTAAATATACATTTAGAATGACAATGTGTGAATGCGTGCGTTTTCCTTACTAACCTACAGGCAATCTTTTAGGCTACGAAAGAGGGAAAGGTAAATATTTCATAAATATTGCCTAATAATTAGTTATTTAAATTAAATGATATATTTTGGACCGCTACACATTTTATGATATCTTATTTAACAGTATGACACTAGGTTTGTAAGAATTCAACCAGTTTTTATCTGTTCCATTTTATCACTCAGAGGAAGGTGCCCCCTTCCATCTTTTGAAACCTCCATCACAGTCCACCTCGATTTTCTCGAAGATCATGCAGCCTGACCCGTCCTTCAGCCCTTCACTTGTCACGCTTGTTCTCAGACTTAAGTCTTAAGTCCTTCCATAGCGGAGAATGAAGTCTTATAAGAGCAGGATGCGAGAGGAAAGTCAAAAGGAGCGCAGACAGGCGACAGACCTCTGTCTGCAGACAAGCGTCACTGAACGATTCCGGATTATACAAAGCAAACAGCGCGCCTCGGTAAGTGCAGAAAAATAATGTAAACAAGCAGGCGTTTTGTTCTGATCGTTTTTGATGAAACCTTCCGTGCTGCACAGACTAAAGACTGCCCTGCAGGCATGATATATTTCCTAGCGGCTTTCATTTTATTTTATTTTTAAAAAAACAGCATTCCTACACTTATGAGCATGCATCTGGTGCATTTTTCATGGAAAGTGCGAAGGACTGGATGCTTCTACCTCCTTGGAGACAAACACCACTCATTAAAGTAACGATTCAATTAATATCGTTTCTTCAAGAAGAACATTATCAGTTTAAAGTCGGAGAAACGGGGGATGAGTAATCTGGTGCAAAACACCAAACACTTTAAAAGCTTCCAGGTTCACACTACATTTCAAAATCAATATTTCATTAACGGGATAGAAAGAAGAAACAACTTTTATTCCCGGTTTAATGGTGAAAGTGTCTCCGCTGAATCTAACAGGATACTGAGCACTTCCCCTTAAGGCGTTAATGTTTCGTGTCCGCGGAGTAAGCGCTCCTGTGCGTGTCGCCTAAGGAACCGTTCCCTGGAGAAATACGACGTCTCTGCTACCAACATTCTTCAAAGACGCGATGTTTTGGATTTTGTCATGGAAAGCATTGTCACCACATAATTCTAAAATTAAAACGCATCCATGAAGGTTTTATGAGTGACATTTAAGAAAAGGGTCTTTCTCTGTAAAGAATGGAGTGGATACGGTGTATTTTAGATTCGCAGGAGCCCTTTACTGCATGAATGTGACATACGTGTAATGGCTATACAATTATCAACTTGCAGACTGATTTTAACACTCCTGCTGACCAATATCTGTAATCAACGAAGTGACTAATATCCAAGTACAGTCCTAATACATTAAATATTATAGGCCTATAGACTACACGTTGTTTATAAAATAACTAGTTCAAAATATAACATTGCAAAGCTATTTATTTCATGCATAACGTCGAAAGAACACAATATTCCGCTTATCTATGCATAAGTTCCGAAAACGGGTCCAGTTAGTCGTGATTTTTTTAAATGAAGCATATAGGCCAATAAAAGTTTATGCGTAACAACAGTGACGCCTGCAGTGAGACAGCGCACATTACAACAAATTCAGCGCTATAAATAAATTAGACAACGCAGTTTCCAGCCACAATCTGACGATATGTATTAAAACGTGCATATCTACTTCCAGTCCTCGTCGCGAATGTGTATGTTTAAAATGTAAATATCTATTTATTACTTACAAATAGGCCTACATGTACATTTTTCGCCGGGGTTTGAAACTGTTAATTAATGGTTTATGTGTATGACTTTCTAGCGATACTGACAGTCATACAGTCGAGGTCAATACCGTATTATTAAATTAAACCGAATTGAAATTTGCCGCTAGGCATGAATTTTTTATATCAGACTGCCGATGAGTATTTAATGTATGAATAATTGTACACGTGAATAAATACATGCACATAATTTCCTGTAATTAAGTAACCAAAATGTTTAAATGCTAAATATTTGGGTAACTGTTTAATGAACTGTTGAGTGAATTTGTTTGTTTCATCGTAATTTGAATAAATGAATAATCAATACTCTATAGAACAACATTATCATCCAGAGACATAAAACTGTATAACAACAACAACAACAACAACAACAATAATAATAATAATAATAATAATAAAGTCTTCAGGAAACCAATAACTATTATCCGTATAATTTTTTCTTAAATCCTTATTCTACCCTAAGCGGTTTCACGAAGGCGATATCTTGATCGTTTTGTGCTTTTAATAGAGGTAACTGAGCGATTGGGGAAACTGCAAAAAATAGACAGCAATTAACATTCGCAAATAGCAGACAGGTTCCCTGAGGCACCAATGAGGGGGTTTGCTGTCTAAATGACTGAAAATCCAGGAAAAGGCGAAGTGGGAAAATAGAGACAGAGACGCGATAAAAATGGTATCTATATATTTTCCGTAACAAGGTGATAATTTCCTGGTCATGCGCCTCGCCTGAGGTACTGTATTATGGGAACAATTAAAACGTGACACCTGGAATAACGTATAATCTGTGCATTTAAATAGTTATTCACTTACAATTCACCTGTATATCATTAAAGGTAATTGGCTGAGCGGGGAGACCGTCTCTTAGCTCCAAGTCGATGGACGCTGCACTTTGTCGTTTTATTAAAAGCACACCCGTTTTTCACGTATCAGTTTATTTTTAAGTGTTTCTTCTGGGTAATCGGTGGATCACGATCAATCATTTGATTAATCTGAGATTTTTATGATAATATTTACTGAGTTTTCCCTGCGTAGTGTTGCTTTCGTATTAATATGTAACCTCTCCGATGATTTACGGACTAACTTTGCTATTAATGTGATGCACTAATGTGATCTTAGGCGCTGACAGATATTATGATTCAAGCGATTATTGTAATTACAATGATAAAACGCTGCCTGTAGTGTTTATATGCGATTCATCTTCCTCGAGTGCTTATCCAGTAGCGGGTTCGGGTGTCTGGAATCTATCTCATCCCAGGAAAAACAGGGCACGATGCCAGCGCCTTGAGGTGCGCAAACACATTCAAATGTTATGTTTGAATGAACTCAGATACGCCAATTCACATCAGCCCATATTTTACAGTGCAATTCAGTTAACCACCTGGTGTTTAAATACCATTCCTCAGAAATACATTTATAACGCCAAACACATTACAGATTGACACCTAGATCAACTGCAATCCCAAAACATGTATAGTTTTCACATCATTCAGATCAAAATATTTTTAAATGGTTACACCTTTGGTTCAATACATCCCTGTGGAAAAAACAGCACATTCACAAAAAAGAAACTCTTTAATTTAACAATGCAGCCTTTATTGATTATCCACCTCAAGGGAATACTGGGAAAGTGCCAGTGGTCTGGCAACATGTAGACAATGGGGTTTTTTCTCATTGCGAGTTTTTCTCCCTTGTGTAACCGGTAGGGTGTGGGGTCTCAGCCCAGCTACAGCGAGTGAATGATGGTGCGGTTCCTCAGCTGCTGGACGTACTCCTTGGCCTGGTCAAAGCTGGTCTTCTGCTGCACTTTCGGGGGCAGCCCCTCTACCAGCTTCACAAAGTAGTGGCAGTGCACTTTGTCCATGATCCCAAAGCGGCCCCTGCCATGAATCCTGATGCGTTTCAGATACTTCCCCTTCCCAGAGAAGGACTCAGCTGTCAAGTAGACAGATATTGACTTAAAACCCATACATCTGTATTCAAACGGTACATTAAACTGCTCAGTAGGTCACAGTATATCAATGAGGGAAACCACCTGTGGATCAATAATTCAGACACATTATTTATGTGAATAATCCAATCCACTCTTCCATATAAATCCATGTAGGACATTTTTTTTGCCCCTGAGACATTTGTATAGGAAATTTTGTGGGTCCTGAGAGATTCAAGATGATGGTTCCCTCCATAATTGTGCAATAAATGTCTGTACAATATTTAGTTGCACCCAGAATCTTAAACCTCAAAACTCTTAAATCATACCACAAAAATGCTTTTAAAAGGGAGGGGAGCTTTGGCCTACAGTTAAATGTGTATGCCCCAAACGCACTTACCAACATATAAATTGGATCTGTACTCTACGTTGTGGTTTTTAACAGCCATTTCTTGGGCTTCTAATAGCACCTGAAATTGAAAAATAGATCTTTGTATAAATAGAATGACTAATTAATGCAAAGTGGACATAGGTGCAGCAGCTAAACTGTGTAATTTCAGTTAAATACGTAAGAGATGTTAATGCACACAAAGTCATGCATCATGTACCTCCTTGATTATCTTGGCCCCCTTTTTATCACTGAACTCAAGCTGTGCAAGGGCCTGGTCTATAGTCACCCCTCTTATCTGTCACAAGACAATATCACGCAAACATATTTACCTATATATGTGAACGCAAATACGCAAATATAAAACTTACATGTAAATTTAATCTCACTGCACAATAAGTGCTAAATACTACGTGAATTATCCTGGAAGAAAAAAAAAATTACTTACCAATTTTGCTAGATACCACATCTTATCCTTACTGTAACTTTACTTGATATCGGCAATGATGTATTTCCTAAATAAACAAATATGTGTAACTAGTAAATTGATCTCGCTGGCTTATACATTTAGACTACACAATGCAGACTTGTGATCAATGTGCAGGGTGATCAATCGGTGACCGTAGGTTTACTTTAAAACGATCATCCAGACGATGGTAATACAGTACTTAAAACTTACAGCTGGTCTGCATGATTCTCCTGGTAGCTGGGGAGGGTAAACTATACGATTCTTTCTCTCCCAGTTTTTGGAGTCTGCCGTGGCGGTTGTGTGAAAGTTTGCATGGAGGATATTGCTGAATGAATGGAGTAACCTGAAAGGCAATGCAGGGGGTGGATCAGATTAACAAGCGACGGAACCCAAAGCACACAACGACCACGATGAAAACTTGTAAAATCACGCCATCTATATAAGAACGTAATACTTCACAGCTCTAAATTCATAGACATACGTTATTTTTCTTTGATTTTCCCATTACTACCTAGCACAGGTCACGAACACTAGCCACTTCATTAACTTATCTCTATACCTTGAATGTATCTGTCGCGCAAAATTTCCAAGGAGCGAGAAACCTACAATAATGAAGAAACCGTAACTTTAATTGCACTTAAAATTTAACAATGTATGAAGAATTATTTTTTAAAATTATCTTAGCCGTACCCACTCCTGCCACACTGGAAGTCGCCATGTTACATGTTTTTGCGCAAATCGCTTTACGGCAAAGTTCTGTTCTTAATCACAGCCAGAGATATAACAATACTCATACGCAATATTAAAACTGCAAATAAAAATGGAAATGTAACATGTTAAAAATGTACCAAATAATATATAGTTTGATATCTGTTTCCCCATTTACAGTTTAATGATGGCAGTGATTGTTTCGCTATGTTTGTCTTTAACGGACACCGTAGTTTTTGCGACGCTGTAAAGTTATCGGTTTTCGGCACGTTTGCTGTGCGGCGTGAAAAGCTTTGAAGTGCGTGAGAGTGACAGTGGGGTCTTTGGTTGCTGTTACACGTTGTGAATGATTTTCTTGCCGTGGCTTTTTTGGATATTCGTGTCAGAATGCGTGAGCGACTTCTACCAGCTTCTCCAAACTAGTACTGCTCCCGGTGCAGTGACATAAATAGCAAAGGAGTCTTTGGCTTTGCTGCTAAAAACACTATATTTTTACTCAGCGTAACCGAGCCGTCGACCGCAGTAGTGGGTAAGCACAGTCTTTTTCCCCTGAATGTTGTTTTTTAACCCAACTCCGTTGTAGTAGGTAGAGAGCGCGTTACATCTATCCAGTACGCCCATCATCCATGCTTTTTATCTAGTACTGGGTGTGGAAGTTTTAAAATGGTTTAAAATTTTGAAATGGTGTTACATTAGTACTCGTAATAGTTCTTCGTTGTTGATCGATCCCTGATTGTTGCTCTCAGGTGAATTGGCAGGGCAAGTGCCTCTGAGGACGGAAGGGTTAAAGCCCGGGGCATCGAGCAGGACGTTTCGCTGAAGGACCGCGAAGCTCACCAGGTGACGGGCTGCAGACTGCCATTGTTCAAACACACAGAGAAATAAAAACGGAGAGTCTTGTCTGTTGGCTCTTAACTGCAGATGGATACGGTTTCTTGTACTTGGAAAAAGAGTAAGAGCCATTATGTTATGTATGCAGTCTGTTTCTCCTCAGAGCACAATCACAGCCCTCCACTTGTCATCGGTCCAGGAGGACTTGGTGGTTTCTGTTGATGAAAAGGGCATCATCATCTGCTACTGGCACAATAGGAATGATACTCTCAGCTTCTTCCTGAGCCCAGAAACATCTTATGCCTGTCTTGCTCTCCTCACAGTGAAAACCACATTGCAGTGGGGTAAGCTCTGATTCTGGGGAATCCCCATATTTAGGTCTCAATGTGAAGTTATACATGTGTGTTGCCACCTGTTGAATTTTTGTTATGACAACCGCAAAGCATTCCTTCATTGATATTTCCAGTGGTCAAGTGACACATCGGAGTAATCTTAGCTTTGATTTGAAAGCACCTAGATCAGGGGTGGGCAGTCTTTTTCACAAAGAGCCAGTGTGTGTATGCAGGTTTTTGGGGTGACCTTTAGGTCTGTTCAAACCCATGTGTGAGGATTCTTGAGCCAATCAGCTCTCTAATTAGTGATCTAATTAGTGAGCTGCAGCAAAAACCCACATACACAGTGGCTCATTCTGGATAAGATTGCTCCCCCCGATCTAGATCTTGGGTGTTTCTTTATACCAAGAACACAAAGATCGTACTTGTGGTCTTGGCAAGATCGGTCTTGCTAAATGCCCTCTCAAGAATGAAATTAGGGCGCAGTGAATCATGGGATTGGTCTCATTTGGCGAGGATGCAGCCGATGCATAATTGATATTTGGGGCGGGGCAAGATCCACAATCTGGGATTTTTTGGCATCTTCTGTACTGCTGTTCTTGAGTATTGGAACTGGTCTTCGGCAATGGAAGATGAGATCAAACAGGTACACGAGAACACAAGTACGGTCAAATATGCATATTGAGACTCTCCTTGTAAGTTCTGATACGGTGATTTTTCTGTACTAAAGCTACAAAGATGGTATGATCATAGTCATAGACATCAGTAAGAAGAATGAGGTGCTCCATCGCTTACGAGGCCGTGATGACGAGGTTCACGGCCTCTCCTGGAGTCGTCAGCCCAGTGAGCTGCTGCTGTATGGTCGCCTTGGGGAGAGCCCAGGTTCGCGGTCTTTTTCAGCAACGCAGTGAAGCACGCAGGGTGCGTTAGAAGCTAGTTACGGTGAGGCGATTTTAACTTTTGGTTTCTTCTCCAGAGGCAAGCAGTGAGGTTACAACAGGTGGTGAGATGATGGCTGCTATCTCGCTTCAGGAAGCAAAGACCAGACCGTTAGGATCTGGGGCACTGCAAGGGGAAAAGGTGAAGTAGAGTTTTAAAAAATGCATGTGAAGTTTCTCCTGTAGATCCAGAGCTTCAGGGCTGCATGTACTGGCAGTGTTGCTGTGCTGTAGGCTGCTTTGTTATGGCGTTAGGCCTTCTGTTTGTTCCTTGACAGGTGTGATGACTCTTAAACGGCCCTCCCTGAAACGCCAGGCTGTTGGAGTAGACCCAGGAGTTAAGGAGAGACTCTGGCTCATGGTGTACTAGCCCAAGGGGAGGCCAACGCATATCATGTCCAGCTGCTTTGGGTAAAACTGCAGCCAGAATTTTACATTACAGTTCTTTAAATGTGATCTTGTACTTGTAATGCTTCGTAATGTAATGTAAATTCGTAAGCTCCTCTGAAGGAGCCCCCCCCTTACTCCCCGCACAATCTGCCCGCCCCCTCGTCAGCGTGTGTGTATCGCGAGCGGTTTGACTGTCCGATATAATACATGCGTACATTTTAAGAAATTAAAACTCAACGTAGACAAGCTTCTGTACCTCAGCTTGTCGCTGGAAAGAGAGCTCAGTGTCAGGTGCTGCTTTACTGCAATAGGAACCATAGTACAGAGCGGTGTGTACAGTGTAACAGGTACACC
>JAAGVU020000062.1:1376107-1392958 GCA_011763525.2 Mormyrus iriodes | reverse complement strand
TGCCTATAAAAAGTATTCACCCCCTTGGATGTTTTACCCTTTTATTGCTTTTATAAATCAATCATAATCAACATAATATGGCTTTTTTGACAAAAGAAATGTACAAAAAACCCTTTTAAATGTCAAAGTGAAAACTGATTTCTACAACATAATACAAAATAATGTAAAAAAACTGTACTCTGGCCATGAATATAGCTGTCATTGCTACCATGGAGCTGAGAAAGGACAAGACTAGTTAAGTGCTATGCTGCCCTCTGGTGGAAATACTTGGAGTTTATTAATTGGGAAAATGGCCCTTCAGATTAAATGCTGGGACCTGGCAACCATGGAGTGCTGCTGGACACTGCCCACCCTGGGGGGCTTTGTGTTCAAGCTGACCTTCTCCCCAGTGGGCATGGGCTGCTTAGCCATGGGGGGGGGGACAGCATGATCCGTGTGTGGAACACACTCTCCGTCACCAACAAGTATGACACCAAGTCCAAAGTCACTGCTGAGTGTCTGGGGGGGGGGGGTCGTTCCTTATCGGCACCATAAAACACTGTAAGAATTCCACATTAACCCCACCCCTTCCTTGCCTCATCTCTCCACACAGTTGTCTTGGCACCCACCAAAAGAAGGATCATTAGTGTTCGGCACTGATGACGGCAAAGATTGTATTTCCCGAGGGGAGAGTATACAACTCGCCTCAAGCATTTTACTTATGAATTATTCATATTATTTGTTCTGTTCTGTTGTCTATTTAAGTACATATGCGCCTTGACTTACGATGGAAATGCATTCTGAACCCATTGTAAGTTGAAAATGCCACAAGTCAAACGTAAATGATGTGTGCATGCGTGTGCATGTGTGCGTGTGTGCGTGCGTGTGCGTGTGTGTGCATGTGTGCGTGTGTGCGTGTGAAAACACTACCCTACCCTGTATAAGTAAGTAAATAATTGTAACTAAATACGAGTAATCGAATAGTGAATAAATGAATACAAGTTTATCCTATAATTAAATGTGCAGCACTGTTAAACTTAAATAAATAGTGTACGATGTACATGCACACACACACACATGCATATGCAGTGGAGGCTGCATTCAAAGCCCTGACCCTGGAGATGTGGGACAGTGGCACTTGCCCACTTCTTTTCAGTCACTCTTTGAACAAACACAAAATCTAGGGGGCATGTAAATAATGCAGATGACTTCAGGGACTTTGCTGCACCAAAACTCCCATGTAAACATGCCCTGAGCTCTCCCTGCCCCTGGGGTGATGGGAACGGTTACTGATGGGGCACTTAGGAGGGTGAGAGAGTGAGAGAGCAACTTGACTTCCTGTGAGGGTGAATGTACTGTGAGACCTGTGCTGGTTCTCTTCTGGAGAACAGGCCAAATGGAGGTCCGGATGCAGAACCTGGGCTGGAAGGAGGTCCAGAAGTGGAACATGACCTGGGCTTCTGCCAGACTCTGCTTTCTGAGCCCCATGCCTCCTTCCAAGCCACACAGAGAGCTATAGCAGAGATTCAGAGGTGGCTGTCCAGCATGGTCCAGCGGCATGCCCAGACCCAGGAGTCCCTAGCCACCACCAGGGGCTCGGAATGTGGAGAAGCCCCTGAGCAAAGGTGCTGTGTCTGGCTTAGAAAATTAGCGATTAGCTTAAAATTAACATTTACCATGAAATTAGCAATTAGAATGAAATTAGCATTTAGCATCAAATTAGCATTTAAAAAGTACTAGAGCTGCCAGTCTTGGATGAGGTCCCGGTGACCGTCGGTGTTCCTGTCTTCCTTGGTCTGCAGCTTGTTACCGTTAATCCTTTCAGCAGCTCCAATGTGGCCACACGGGGCCCTTATCCTGTAAGGGACTGAAATGGTTTACCTTACCCCTTAGTTCTGTTAAACAGCTCGGAGTCCCTGCTGTCCTTGATCGCCCAGGTGTTGGAGCACCATAAGGAGCTGGCCACTATGCCTGATCATCTAAAAGTGAGTCGTGTTGGGCTGGAGCCTCTGTTGTCATCTTGATGGTAGGGGGAGAGAGGTCAGTGACTGGAATCTTTTTTCCCTTTCAGAAAACCCCCTTTCCTGAGGTCGTCGAATGCTGCCTGGTTCTCCTCAACATGGCCAGGACTCTCCGGACTGTCCCTCTCCAGCTAACGGACCAAGCAGTCCAGCTGCTACACAGCTATGGGCCTGCTTTTTACCCCAAAGGCTCCCAGCATGCCTCGGGGGACTGTCAGCAACGCTCTGCTATTATGACGCACAGTAATGATGTGTAACTTTCCTTTTTCAATTCTGACAACATACCTGTTTTGTATGATTGGAATACTGTTGTCTATGGGGGCTGCCAGACTGGAGGCGCCGCCTGCCCCTGGGGAGGATGTCGGCAATGTGTGTTGAAAGCATAATTGAGTCAGATTTTATATGCTTCCACCGACAGGAGCTGCATTTCAAACCTGTAGAAATGTTTGGTATATTGTTCTGGAGTAATTCACACCATGTCGAGGGTAAGGATTCAACTGGGGCAGTGAAATATTTACGCCACCTTCACAGCGATCATACCTGGCAAGCTAGTATTGCATCAGCACCAAAGTGGGGATCCCAAGACGGTTAGTCTGACAATTTAAGGTCGCAAAATGTCTGGAAAAAATGTCTTCTTCATATTAAGTACTGGATGCTGAAGTGTTTCCTGAAAATTGAGTAACTGTACCCGTTTAATTAGAATTTAACTTATTACACAGCCCGTGTAATTCACCCCACTGTGGTAGTTAAATGAGGGAAATGGGCCGGCCTCAATGTAAAAATGCCAATTCAGAAAAGGGCCAGATGATGAAAAATACAGAGATGGGAGATTTGCTTTGGAGCTACACTTCAGATCTAAGTGGGGATTCCAGCTGGGTACATTGGTGACTGAGGCTCTCGATTCTCCTGCTAGTGGCCATAGGAGCACAGTGGCAGGGGAAGCTAATACTGCAACATCAGGTTGTCTGCTGCCCCAACCGGTACAGCACCGGTCACCGTGCTTGGTGGCTGTTCAACTCGAGACATCCACTGAGGGCCGGAGTACCATAGTTCGCCACCTGTCATTAAATTCAACAAGGCTCACCGCTTTTCAAGCTGTGTTTCTCCATTCAGATTACATGTCCCGCTGAATTTTTAAAAAAAGTATTTCAAAAGTGTGGAATCTGATTTTAACAGCTGTGCTATAACTCTGAATAGCTAAAAGCCTCCCTGTAATTTACAGTCACAGGATAGTGACAAAATCACAGGGTTCATAAGGTGCTGTACATGAGCTCTCTAACACCATTGGTGCCACTAATGGTATCAAGGAGTTTTCCACACACACCTCCGGAGGGCTCCCCAACATTAACAGCGTTTCTCAGCTGGGCTAGCCTCATGACCCACATTATTCCTCAGTCTTTAAGTTGCAATCCTCAGTGTTTCGTTGGTATGTATTTGTATTTGGGGGGGGGGTACTGGCAGTAAAACAAAAATTATTTCTGGGATAACACTGCATCGTTTGCAGTCACAAAATTTTATATTTATATATTTTTAACCACAATAATTCACAAAATTTTTCACTTTAGGGTCACAACTCACAGGTGGAGAACCACTATCTTGCAGCATGTCACTCCTTTGTACACAGACACAAACACAGAGGCTGTATGACATCATCTCCGCTTATTATAAACGTTACATTGCAAGTGTTACAAATTAGACATTATAATGCAAGTAAAAGGAAGCACACGTCGATTCTATAACAATTTAAAAATGACTGAAATGGAACATTTTGCTTGAAGTGGTTTGTCATCAACTATACATAAAAAAATGTATAAACTCTTTCCGTCCTCTGTGCCACATGATTTCGGAACAAAAACAGTTCGGCTTGAATTTTTCAGTTGTTCTACCACTCAACCAGTGAGAACAGAGCGCTGATCAGCTGCAGGTCCTCTTTTAGCTGCGCCAGCGCCTGGCCACACGCGGTGGACAGTGCGGATTTGACCTGCAGCCAGAGCAAAAAGCACCTAATTAGACTAATGACCCAGTTGCTTGTTTTTAAGGAGAATATTCTCCTGGGGTTTAAAGAAATAATAATAAAAAAAAATAATAAAAAAACTTGTATACAGCTGACCTTGACTTTACTCTCTCTGGAGAGAATTTCAAGGGCCTCCCGGTGAGAAAGACCAGTATTCCGTAATGGGCCTTCTTATCCGTGTCTGAGAAAATTTCTTCTGTTTGCATCTCTTCCCTCTCCTTTGCTTTCCTTAGAACCTACAGGAAATACAGAACTTAACAGGTAAACAGCACTTCAAGCTTCCAGAACATTACCTCTCTCATTAACATTTCATCACAGCTTTTTACAGGCTATATATTCGTTTTTTCCCTTTTATAATTAACTTAAATTACGACACATTGCAACTACATATTAGGGTTCAGGTCTAATTTCAAAATACAAATTTTCATGACCTGTTTGACATGTTTAAGCAGTTCACCTGGGACAGTGTGGACATCCGGTTCATCAGGCCCTTGGTTTGTTTAAATACCGGATTCCCCTTCCTGATGACATCCAAGGTTCTTTCCGATGAACTTCAAAGCGTCTAGATCGCCAGTTATCACTGTTTTTCCCTAAACAAGGAAAACGATACTAGCAGTCAGCCCGCCGCCTCTGTACACAGTAAAACACAATGATGAAGTCAAGAGAGGAGATAGGATCCCAACCCAGGCTTACATGGTTTAGCTCTAAGTAACCTGACCGCCAACTGCCAAGGCAACCCAGCAAACCTCAGACCAAGGAAAAGCACTACTACTGACCAGCTGCTTAACTGCTACACCCAGTCATCGGGGACCCCCAGACAGTCCACATTTTTCTCCCTCTCAGCTCCCAGCAAATCTGTTCCAAACAATCAGAAACACTGAATACCTGGTACTGGTGTGTTGGGAGGAAGCAAAAATATGGACTATCTGAGAGCCCCCAAGGACTGGGTCAACAAAATCGCTGGAAAGTGATGAAAACATCCCCATGGCTCTGCCCATCACCGAGGAGTCATTATTATCCATCACCAAACCAGAACCTGCAGCCCCAAACAACAAAATCCAACGTAAAAGCTAGAAGATGCCAGTAATCATCAGTGTTTCCGCTAGCAATGCAATAATAAGAATAAGTGCGGCTTGTCGTCACCTTCGATGGCTGCTACTTCTTCCTCATGGAGCTGTGCAGAGTGTTCTGTGGAGCTCAGAATCCCAGGAGAAGTCTCTGCTTTTTCAATCACTTGAGAAATTCCTTGACCTTAAAAGACACGTTCGCGTTGGATATGACCCGGCATTACAGCCGTAATGGGGATGCAATTTTACAAACACAAATATTTGACTTGCACAATCACTGAGCCCTTCAGTATATAACTGACAGGTCACCGTCTTCTCTGGCCCTGCATCAAACACGCCTACGACCCCTCACTGCTCACCTACGCTGGCCACTGTGCCCGATGCCGTTCCGCCTTGGGACACCGTCTTAACAGGCTCCTACAGGGCAGACAGACATACAACACATTCATCAATTGTGCATTTAAAGGCAATGTTACCTTTCTTCATAAATGATGTACTTATGTGCACATCGTTACATTGTACATTGTTATTTATCAGACACTTTTGTCTAGAGCAATGTGCATTTCTGAGAAATCAGGCTCACACAGTCCCTGGAGCAACTGGGGGTTAAGGGCCATGATTAAGTGCCCATCAGTGACAGCACTGTGCTGAAACTGGGATATGAACCAGCAATCATCTGATCACAGGCACAGCGTCCTAACCCACTGAGCCATACACTACCCCACTGTGGTAGTTAAATGTTAACCTAAAATTTGCGCAGAACCCTCTGGAATTCCAAGTTTGATTACTTGAATAAAAATAGTAATTCTCCCCATTTGCTGCGGCTGCAGCGCTGCCTGCTGTAGAGCGCGGCTGCCCCGGGGAATCTGAGGCCTCCTCCTTCCTTTCGACATCCGTTTGGCTCTCGCTGTCCGACATTTTAACATATCCCTGCCTCTGAGAGACACACATGAACATTAAAATACAAACTGAGGTTACATATTAGAGCCCTGCATTGGGACTGGGATCCCGCGGGACCCAACGCAAATCCCGCGGGAGCGGGGGCGTTTAAGGTTGCCTCGGGCGGGAGCGGGCGGCTGAATATAAACAGCGGGTCCCAAGATTGTTGGCAGGATGGAGAGTGCAACTGATGTTGGTAATAAAATTAAGGCAGGAGAGAATGAAACTGCAAAAAAGACTGGAAAATCGGATATCTGGAAAAGCTTTAAGTCGCTTTCCTGCGCTGTCGAAGATTGTGCGCCTCGTTCTGAGTACCTGCATCCAGGGCGCCATCGGAGAGGCATTCAGTGTCTGTGGGCGCATTAATAGTTTCTGGCTTCAGTTTACATGTGTATGTGCGATTCAAAGCTGAGAGGTTTTTGTTGAATTTATTTTTATTTATTCGTTTCTTGCTCTGCTGTAATGAAACATTCGATGCATATAAACGTATTTCATCGTACAGTATATCAATTAATGGGTCGGCGGGTGCGAGCGGGGCTGGACACAAATATTGCGGGATCCCGCGGGATTGACAGAGCAGTAAGGTGACAAAGGATTAAAAAACAATACCTTTAAGAGCAAAACAAAAAGAAGTTAAGCATAAAAAGATAATAGATATTTGCGTGCACCCCCAGTATCTAATAGCAGATTCTAATTAAGGTAAGGATAGAATAACTGGACGACTACAGAGAATGCCCATTATAGGATAATGTCGCTTTTAAAGGGTAATTTCACACGTAAAGTCAAAAGCTCAACAGAAATAATAGCGAATATAAGAGAACTTATTTGTTTCGATCCTCGCAACAGGCACATAAAAAGACAGCTAAACGGTTTCTTCACTTCACCAGACCCAGACCTCCAGCCACAGCACCCTTACGAACCTGTATTTGTCCTTGAATGATTTAAGATCTTAAACCGAGCTTTTGCAGTGGATATCGCCCTCACGGCCACATCACTGAGACAGTCACTCTTTATGTTTTGATCGAATTTTTCATTCGGAACCGGATATTGCGTAACGGTGCATACTTCCGGTTCTTTTTTATTTAAAGGAGACACTACGCCCCCGGAAGTCAGGAAGAAGAGAGGCGAAGATCGAGAAGTGTAGGAGCAGGTGGACAAGAGCACAGTTTAGGTATTAAAAAAATATTATGGATTTTTATACTGACAGTGGTCTTTCATAATATTTTGATTATAATGATCTGTAGTTGAAATGATGAAATTTAGCTTGATAAACAGTGTTTCTGTTTGGGTTTTTGTGTTGTGGGATTGTATTGGCATAGAATATGTTGGCTTTCTGCATTAATCAAAAACAAACTGTAGGAATGACCTAAACTGAGTTTTTTTTTCTTTAGCTACATGACGCCTCTTCAAGGTGCGTGGTGTAATTGTCGGATGCCATCATGTTTCTGAAACATAGATACAGCGTTTCGTGCCCCATAGTCCTTGCATTCTTCGTGAGCCTGCTGGTCGACGTTAGTCCGGGAGCTGTACTGGAAATCTCTAGCCACAACAGGACTCGCATTCCTGTCCACTGGCTCGCGGGATTACCTGCTTCCCAGGAACTGGTGGTAAAGGAGGGCTCCAACACGTTAATTGAATGCAACGTGAATGGCTCGCGGGATCACGTTTTGTGGTACAACTCCAAGGGGCACATACTTGATCAGGAAGAGGGTGGTAAGTAAGATTCCATATTGATATCAAGGTATACTTTATTTTGAATTAACATATTTACTAATGTTAAAAAGATCACGACGATATGTGTACCACTGTTGCTTACATGGGTGCGTGCTTATCTGCAGGAGGAAAATGGCTGATATCAGACAGAGGAATGTTGAACATCACAGCCATCACTTTTGAAGACAGAGGGAGGTATACGTGTATAGCGTTCAACTCAGCCGTAAGCTCAAACTACACTGTTACCCTGCGGGTAGCCTACACCCACAGTGGGCTGGGTCTGTACTACGTCCTGGTGTGCCTGGTGGCCTTCACCATCACCATGATCCTCAACATCACGCGCCTTTGCATGGTGAGCAGCCACCTGCGCAAGACTGAGAAGGCCATCAACGAGTTCTTCCGCACGGAGGGCACCGAGAAGCTGCAGAAGGCCTTCGAGATCGCCAAGCGCATCCCCATCATCACCTCGGCCAAGACACTGGAGTTGGCCAAGGTGACGCAGTTCAAGACCATGGAGTTGGCCCGCCACATTGAGGAGCTGGCCCGCAGTGTGCCTCTCCCCCCACTAATCCTCAACTGCAGGACCTTTGTGGGCGAGATGTTCGAGGTGACCCATCCCGGTGGCTTTGACCTGGCCTGTGCTGACCTGAGGTCTCGACAGGCCATCGAGGAGAACCCACGTGGGAGGAACGCGGAGGTGGGGGGCGAGAAGAGCACCATTAACCCCAAAGGCATTGACCCCAGTCCTCCTGAGGAAAATCTGGAGGAAACCGCCATCTGCGTTTCTATTTTGGGGACCAAAGGCACCAAGTGTGTCGTTTATGAAAGTCATATATAAACCAGTAGGTCTGCATGACCTTGAGGAAGATCTTTGGTAATCAAACTTCCTGTTACAGGAACCGGGGGCGTCTAATTATTCTATACTCATAGTTTTTGTTTATAGATTTTGATGATTATATAAATGCTTAGAAATGGTATTTCCTAAATGTGGGGAATGAAGGACAAATTACAAGTGCCAGAATGCCTGTGTCTTTGAAGGTTGTCTTAAAGGGTTAGGGTTTTAAAGGGTTCCTTTAAAAGGAAGCACACATCTTGTCTTAAAGGATTCTTTAAAAATTCATATAGTTCTGATAAGTAAACATTTTGCAGGGGTTTTCTTTGCTTGATCTTAGTCAGGTTTCCCATCTCTGGTGCAAAAGCTTTTTTCCATGAACGATGTAATTCATTTGGTAATGTGTAAGTAGGTGATATTATGGTGACCTTCATAGGTCACATTGAAGGTAGTTATAGTAAATAACAACTGACTGAGACCCATTAAAATTAAGTCACTCCCTTTGGTGACCCCTAAACAGGGTGTACTGGACACAGATTGCTCCCATACTGTGTGAATATGGCTGATTCTCAGTAGCACTCAGTAATCCTTGGTCTCCCCAAATTAGGTCTTTTCAACGGGACAAATGATTTTAACACACCAGCTATTGTGATGTCATAATGGCTTTGACTTGCATCCACATGACATCGTTCTCAGCTCGGCCTGACTTATGTGACATATGCTTAGAGACCGAAGCTTCGTGGCTGATCTGCACTCGCTAACAGAAACATTCCCCTTTGCCGGAAAGATCTGCTCTTAATATTCCCTGAAATTAAGCAAACTGGGGCAGTAACTCAAGTTCCCCAACAGATGGGGCCCTTGATAAATAAAAGCATTGAATAGCTTATCTGTTGAGCTCCGTAATAAGTAAGTACTTTGAAATCTTTTTTATAGTAATATGCTTCATTTTCACAAATTTGCTTTAAAGTATCTTTCCCCCAGTATGTCAACATAATGCCTAAAGTAAATGCGATGTCACATTCTTTCAGGGATCGGAGACTGTTTCCCGTCAGGCTTCTGCCCACACACCCAAATCTTTGATCTTACTCACAGCTCACTTAGGAGACTGTAATAAGGCTTAAGTGCATAATATATGTAGAAACTGAACATGGAATAGAGATGCCCTACATTCACAGCTGCTACATTTGTGTGCGCCCAGTATCAGTGCTGTCACAGGTTTCATACTCTCATACATACTCTCATGCCCCCCCAGCAAAGACTGTGAAATCTGCTGATTTTGCTTAGAAAATACCATCAATGTTGAGTTCCAACCTCCACGCGACTCCATTGACTTTACGTGGAGTTGGAAGGTGAAATTTGGACTAGAGGCCACATCTGCCCTCTCCAGTACTGCAGAGAGGTCATTACTGCCAAATTTTACTCATAGCGATAGGCCTGGTAGGACCAGATACGTGTGTGACTCTCTGAATGGTAATGCGATACCAATACCGCGATTTATGAAGACTTTGTTGTGTTGTTATGGCATCGAGTTATTTGGAAATAAATCGTTGCCATGAGGCACTTTACAAAATGTGATTGCAGGTAATGGAGATGATGTGAAGTACATCGCTGTTATGTACCTTAATTAACCATCCTGGCAGCTGTAATGTATGTTCTGTCCTTTGTCTTTAAATGCCTATAGTGTCCAGCCTAGGAGGCTGCTGTCCTGTGAAGAGCAACCAAACTGTTACTGAGAGATGAATACTAGGATGGGATTAACTCTTGTCATGAAATGTTTTGTCCGGTCATGAATTTGCATTTGTCCGCTTGTGGTACTTCTCTCCTACATAGAACTGCATTTTCAAACACAGACTAAGTAAAACGGTGAGAATGTTTCAGTTAACTATCCTCAATGTTGCTATAGCAACTACAGAAAGAAACAATGACATAATCATAACAATGTATTACACTAACAAATAGTTCACCAATAGCCACACCCTGGTTTATAGTACTGTGATTATGCGTGAAAACTATTTGTGTTTTTTTTTGTCAGTAATGTTCCATGGTGCAAAGAGCTGCAGCACAAATAAGTCTTAATTTATCATTCTTAATTTTAATAATTTGACATTTTTAATGTATAGGAAGACTGGACTTTTCTGTATAATGCTTGTAATGAATGTATATATTTGTATTTGGATTCTGGGAAAATGTGATTTCTACAAGAGCACTGTGATTCAAAACTGATCTATTTCAGGTCTGGGGGTCCAGGTCTAATGTGTTGGGCTTGAGCACCAGTGTGGGCTTTGCATCCCTTCAGTTATCATCTGACTAATAACGTGTCGGTCTTAGATAAGATGGAAATAGGTTTTTTTTTTTTTTCTTTCAACAAACATATGCATATTTTTCACTCTGGTGCTACCCATTTTATAAATCAGCGTTTCAGTTAAGGGGGATGATTCGTTCAGAGAACGGTCCTTGATGTCCATTTTCTATACATAAAATAAAAATATATTTGTTATTTTACACTGTATAGTAACCGCGAGTTCCCTTTTCCATCCGATGCGGCGTGTATGGTATCAATTTAAGCCTGAAGGGAACAGAAAGCTTCAGGAATGGGGGAGAGAACGTGAGAGTCCTTCTAAAATCTGCTATTGAGAGCTGAGGTTAAACTACAAAGCCGGGGAATTGAATTCTGGGCTTGCTTTCATTCCCTCATGCCGTGGTGATCCAGTGTCATTGAGCGTAAAACAAACTGTGAATTGATTCGTGGAGGGGGGAGTGTTTGTCTGCCGGTTCCTGTTAGGCGGGACCCCCCCCGCGCACCACCGCTGACTCGCCGTTTGCACCGTTTAACAGATGGTTTGGTGAGACTCATTAATATTCATGAGAGAAACGCTACCTGATTGGTCAGTAACAGTCTTAGTATTTAATAGCCACACCTAGTATGTGGTCAACTAATTTGGCCAAGGTGTTACTACATTCTACTTTCCATTTTAGGACATGACATGTATTTGCCAAAATACCACATGACACGATTTAATGAAGTGACGTTACTCTACCCTACCTTACCGCCATCAGTCAAACTTTTGACAGCAAAAAAACAGGTAGCGCATGTCGATGGGAGCACGTTCACCGGCCAATCAGGTAGCACTGAAACAGTCAAATAATCAAAGTAATGAATGATCTGCTTATGGCTTCTGACCGGCCTCGGTCGTTTGTTCACTGTAGGCGTATACATTGAATTCCAGTTTTACTTACCAGCTAATCATATGCTTGCTTACATCATGCCCTACCATGCCTCACTGGCTCTCACTGGCCAAAGTCGAGGAGGGAAGCAGCTCTCAAGTCATATTTCTGAGGTCAAGCGGAATAACGAAAAGAACAAATCTGTGCAGGGAAGTGAATATGAGTGTGTAGGTCCTGTAAGGGACTCGTTCCCCACGAACAAATAATTCAATAGTCACACCATCACTTATTATACTATGGTAATGGGTTTGCACAGCCACTGACTATCCATGCTTCCTTTTCACAGTTTCAAAGAATTTCATAGTAAAGCAGAATCGCTGAGGAAGCTGCTGTCTGTATTTTCTTAGCTTAATGACCAAGGTCATTGGCAGAAGCTCGAGACACATGACTCTCTGGCTGCACCGAGCACCTCGTTCTACCATCCCATCCCGAGCATCCCATTCATGAACTGAGATTAATTGTATCGGTCAGTTTCTATGTAGAAAGTGCCGGAACTGGAATAATGCACCAAGCTACTAATAAATTACACAGAACCGCCCTTTAGCGTTACCATTTTCAGAATATTTAATCTCAATCTGGTCTAATGTTCCAATCCAAGGAATACATGAAAAATCAGATTGTAGAAGAGATGTAGGAGAGGTGGGTCCAAGCAACTAGAGGAGGTAGACCTGATTTGATGGTCCTGCCTCCTGTAATTGCTTGGGCCCACCTCCTCTACAATCTGATTGGTTATCTATCTGAATCAATCATTTTTCCTTCTGCACTTAGAACATTTTGAATAAGTAAAACTCCCATGGGTGGAAAATCACAATTGCAATCCTGGAAGCAGGTGGGAAAACTATTTTAGTACACAGACATACAGTGTGTGTTTGTGCATGTGCCCTGAATTTGTATACAGGCGGCATTACAATGAAGCCAACTTGATTTGACTTGAGTTTGCTATGGAGAAGTGAGCAACACTAACGGGCATGTCTCACCCTGACCCAGATATTTTGGCTGAATTTTGCCACCTTGAAACAGGGACAACCAGGCAGTTCCAGCTGGATGGTGAGGTTCTTGGCAAGAGATGGACTAAATGTTTATTGAAACGATTATTTAACCTCACACATCTGCAGCCTGCCCCTTCCTGTACCCTTGAGCGGGCGGGTGGCTCGGACAGCAGCCAGACTGTCTACTTTAAAAACGCTCTTGTCGCTTATTTCTGGGGGGTGGCAGCCAGATATCACATGACCACCGCTGCTCGGGTCAATTTGATCCTGATCCATCCGTCTCTATGTGTCGGTGAAGTGATAATTGGCTGTGTTTTGTTTCTCTGCTATGGAAAATGCAGCCAGACTCTAATTCCTGTCCAGTTTGGTTCTCCCAAATGCAGCACACTTTCACACACGTGTTTAATTTTTCTTCTCTTTGGGTTTTTGTGTTTCACCCCTGTGTAGGTTTGATCCTGACCCAGGACAGATCCCCCTTAAAACCTTTATAAGAGAAGTACTATCCCCAATTCAAGTCAAGTCAAGTCAAATGGACTTTGCTGTCATGCCAGCAATACACAAGTATACAGCGGCACGAGACGTCATTTCCCCAGGACCACAGTGCAACATAAGACACATGGGGGGCTGTATGTACACAGTTACAGGGGAAAAGTGCGGATTAAGTACATGAGTGCAAACGTGGGGGTTGGACAAGAACCACACATAATGCACAGGACACGATAGGAGGGCAGACACACAGTATATACACGAATAGGGTAAATGGAATGATGTATGTGGACTATCTGCATGTAACAATATTGAATATAAACTTTCTGTACATAACATACAGCATGTAAAATAGTTTAGCAGCAGGTAATGTAGCAGCAGGTCACAGAATGTGCAGAGATGCCAGTAAAAGAAAGTTAGAGTAAAGTGGTTGGTGAAGTGTTTTATTAGCAAGCTGTAAAATTTAACTCAATTAACAATTAAACTAATTCCCTATCCTTGTGAAATAAATATATAAACAGAAGAGTAGCTTAGGGCTATGGCAAACATCAGGGTCCACATCAGGGCCCCACATCAGGGCCCCACCCCACCTCAGGAAAAACAAAACAGTCAGTTAAACAGAAACATCGGCATGACCATGCTGATGTCAGCCTAGGACCCACGGAAAGGTTAATCCTTCCCTGGCACTTATACAGAGTAGCAGTAACAAAGCAACGAGAACGGAGGCCACGATTGGTGAAATTCTGTCATTAGACCCTATGTCCTTAGTGGACACTGACTCCACTCACTCCATTTTAGAACAGCCCCCCCCCCCCAAAAAAAGAAAATGGTATATTCAGACTAGACAGCACACTATCATCTGTTGGGTTACAGGCACCCTGACTGGGCCTCGCTAAGTAACTAATGCATAGTGCTATTAGCACTAGCTGTTGTCTGCATTGACAGCAAATATACAAAATGTGAATTTTAATGATTTTTTAAAAGGGGCCCGCAGAGATTAATCTTTAGACAAAATATTGATTTTTTTTAAGTTTATATATTAAGGCTGGTGGGGATTCTATTAATTAATCGATTTAAGTTAGAATGTAAAGAAACAAGTGTGGTGCCGTATGGGATGTTTATTTTTTTAAAGCCAAGTAGCTAGAGGTGCAGTTGGCACTAATGAAAGCACTCTGATTACTGATATTAATGTGATTTTCTGTTCGCATTATAACAGCCCCTTTAATGCACAGTGGTTAATGCACAGTGGTAGGGATTTATCAGATAACTTGGCTTTCAAGCAAAGCTGGGCGCTACCTGGGTTTTCGAGAGAATCTGCTTTTCTGCCGCAGTCCAAAATACGCTGTTAGGCAAGCTGGCATCTCCAAATTGCCCATAATATGTGTAAGAACCCTGGCATGAACTAGCGTCTCATGCAGAATGCTGATTAACTGCTTCTGGGAAAGACTTCAGGTTAACTGTGACCCTGTACTGGATAATTGGTCATAGAAGATGGACGGATAAAGACATAAACCACTTAAGAACATAAGAAATTTACAAACGAGAAGAGGCCTTTTGGCCCATCAAGCTCGTTTGGGGAGGAAGAGGAAGAAAGAGAGCAGAGGCCTAATTCTGTTACCTGAGCTAATTTTTATTCTGAGTTTTATTCTACTCGACGAACCAGGATACCTTTAGTGGCTGACTGAGGCATCAGGCACAATGTGAGTGTGACTAAAACGTGAGACCCCAAGATACTGTGACAAATTCAGTCGTCAAGACGTCACTCACAGAGTCTGAGGTAGGGGCCAGCAATGTCCCAGATATCCACCAATACATCCATCTGTATTCCATAGGATACAGATCCACAGGATACAAGGAGCACAGGGCATAAGACAGATTAGATAGATAGATAGATAGATAGATAGATAGATAGATAGATGGATGGATGGATGGATGGAGTGTGGGTGGAAGGATGATATACCCTGTGGTGCCCAAGTATTGCTCCAACATGTTAACCTGTCACATATTGTCATCTGAGAGATCTGGGTTAGAAGATCGAGTCAGAAGAAATTGCTAGTATCTCAGAAACACCAAACGTGTTGGGTTGTATACATTTTCAATTTATAAATTTAGTTAGTGCTGGTAATCGATGAGATAACACTACAGATAAATCTTGCTAAAGTTAAAAAATATGTGGATTGTCCAAACCTGTATTTGGTTATGCTCTGTTCCATCGTGGGGACCCAATGATCAGCTTTTCTTCACGGCTCTTGTCAAAAAGTGAGAATATTTTCAAGGCATTTCAGTCATGTATAACATAACCTACCGATTGTGTGTCAGAGTCTGTCCTACTATTTTTGTTGTGTCCCTGTTTGGCCAGCAGATGTCGCTGTCGCTGGCCATCCCATTTTCCTCCCTATTCCCAGTCCTAATGTGTGGGTAATTAGTTCATTGTTCACATCTGTCCCACATGTAGCCCTTGTTAGCAGATTATACACGTGTTTATCCCTGCCCTGTTCCTTTGTTAATCATTGTATATATGAGTGCCGTGTTAGGTTCTGTTTGTGATGTATTTGTTATCCCCATTCGAGCTTCTTTGTTGCCGCTCACCCTACCTAACCCTGTGTTTGCACTAGCCCTGCTCCTTCATCTTTCTCTGCCCTACCCACCTTTGTTTTGACCCCACGTGGTCCTGTTGTTTCGTTCTGTTTGTAATAAAGTTTACTTCCCGCTTCCTGGATTGTCTCTCATCCTGTCACTCCCTTTGCGACATTAAGTAGTTGTCTGAAAGCGAAAAATATCGGGATATAAGGAGAAAGAAGAATAAGCCTAACCCTCTCTATAACAGCAACAGGAATATGTAAGTATCCCTGTTACAACTATATACAATAACATATATCACATTGGAAAACAGGGTATTATTACTGATAAAACACTAGGGGTAGTAACACTAATATTTAATATGAAGTATGTTTTAAGTTGATTGTTATTTAAAACTGTAAAACTGTTAATTAAACAATCATCAAAACACGATGCTTTTCAGCTCATATCAACTAACACAAAAGAAATTAAAGGCCCAGACGCTGAGACTGTAACCGTAATTAAACCAATTAATTAACTGAATTTTATTATAAACAATACCATCGAAAAACCTATATCTGATACAAGTGAGAATTTCTGCGGCATTGTTTATAATAAAAAAAACCCACGTGCCCATGTGTAGCTGACGGTTAATTATTGTAATACTCTGCTTGTTAGGAGCATAGGGGTTGGTTGCGTTCCAGAAATAATTATCTCAAGCTGTTGAAAACAGCCCTTTTGTATTTCTTCTCAGCCCACTGGATACAGAGATCAAAGAGAAAGAGCGCAGAGCGCATGAAAACAGGAGGGTGGATGGGGCGAGGGGGCTGTTTACTGATGCTGGATGATGGACTGCACAATGAGATGTAGGCCTATGGACACGAGCCTCCTCCACCCGGCCCGAAAGAGTGCAGAGCGTGTGAAAACAGGAGGGGGCGAGGGGGCTGTTTATTCATGCTGGGTGATGGACTGCACAATGAGATGTAGGCCTATGGACACGAGCCTCCTCCACCCGGCCCGGAAGAGT
>JAAGVU020000062.1:1320672-1364470 GCA_011763525.2 Mormyrus iriodes | reverse complement strand
ACGACGACACGGGGAGAACATGCAAACTCCACACACATGGAACCCGGGCACAGACGCGAACCCTGATCCCAGAGGTGCGAGGCAACAGCGCTAACCACTGCACCACCGCGCCGCCCCAGTATATGTGATGATAACCCATTTCTCCCTTGATTATGTTTGCATCTATGCACTTTTTTTTATTTGTTCAACAGTGTAATGTTTGTATTTTGTATTTCTTATCTGGTGAAAATCAAGAAAAGGATCCTATTCTAGCAAAAGAAGAAAGATTGCATAATGTAAACTATAGTATCTAGCAATATTGGATTTTGGAATGATTCAAGAATTTGAATGAAATATATTTCAAATGGGCTGGATACACTTATAGAACGAGGAAAGCGCAGTTCATTTGAGCACTGGGTCCTCCCAAGGTCTTCTGTTCGACTCACCCAAAATCAGTTAAATGAAAATAATCTTTGCAGCCTTAAATTGACTGTATTGATAGCAACACTTACCATTTGGGCTTCATGGTGCACCAAGCACCTTACAAAGGCTGAGCAGACAATTACAAGCAGCCCATTAGAACTGTTTTGTGGCTTAATTCATCATTCTTAATTCAGAATGATATTATGAATTTTGATACAGTGTACTAGGGGCATCTCATTAAGACAAAATATAATGTTATTACAAGATTTGCATCCACATTTTAAGGGGGGGTGTAAAAGTTTAGCATTTGTGACAATAAAAGCAAAAAACTGCATTTGTTCTTAAGGAACGTTTATGTGAAAAAGGCTCAATTGTCTATCACCCCTAAACATAAAGGAAACACAAATCTGGACTGATGATTAAACAATAATAAGAAGGGTTTTTGCCTCTGATTATTCCAGGCAAGCCACACAGTATGGCATAAAGTCTGAATGTATGTCTTCAGGGAATCCCACAAACAACAGCTTTTCTTTTGTTCAAGATCTCCTTGGAGACGAGGTCTTCCTGGTCTGTACAAATTGCAAATATTTCAATGTATATAAGAAGTGCCAATACAAGTGTTTCACTGCAGCGAGGTTAAATGTGCTGTTTCACAACATGTTGTAGGTATCTGTGCAGATGTTCCTGTTCGGGGCAGGGGTTCCTTGTTATATAAAAAAATTGTAAGAATAAACCCAAGCACTGATGTGGAAACGTGGCTTGTAATATTGGTCAGTCTTTAACGGGCTTTCCCGTTTTCCCATCCAGCACATGAAGCACAAACCTCGATGCTCAATAGCCTTATCGACAACCTTGACCTTTCTTCTCAAAAGGTTGGCTGCAAAGTCACTGGCGGACGTGTTGTTTCTGGGATCCCACTCAAAAAGTCACTTCAGGGCCACCCCCCCACTTGGGGGCTCCACACAAATGCATGGTTTAAGTGGTGGTAAACACCTACTGCCACAGCACATTCAATGTTCACAGCGAGCGACGCGCCACCATGAAACAAATGTGTCTGACAGGTATTTCTGTGCCTGGTTACATCAACTTTAGGAAATTTTCTGATGAGGGGCAAATGGCTTTTTCTTCCTCTTTGGTCTTAGTAAAGCTACAGGTCATTTAAAAACCGATGAGAAATATGTCGTTGAGTCTGTAGCGTGATTTTGTTGCCAAGTGAATTGTTACAGAACTGGTCCAGCTGATTTTCTGCCCGCACACACATGTTCTGATTTCTGGTTCTGCTCTTGGTAAACAGCGTAACTGGCTGTATGTATACAGTCCATGATCACAAAAGCCATCTTTGCAATCATAATACTGTAAAGATAAGATATACTTCATTGATCTCAGGGGGTAATTTGTTTGCATACAGCAGCATAGGAACATAAAGTCCACATATTCCACATACACATAGTGCAAACTGCAGCTACAAAGTATCCACACCTATGCAGATTCCATCTAATAAAGGAGACATATTCTACTGTAGCTAATATTCCAGTTAAATTGTACTCTTTTAGGCATTCAAAAAGAATAGATCACTTTTACTGAGGAAAACTGCAAAGCTACTGATGTCTCTATGGTACATTTCCAATGGTTGCATGCTCATGAAAAAACATTAGCATGATAGCGATATGGATTCCTCTAGAAGGTTCAGTGCAGGGTCAAGACGTTAACAGGTGTCTGAGATCTTACAATCATTTCTCAATTGCAATGAGGTCAACCACAGTTTGCTTCAGGAATCATGAAATATCTGCTGTGGCCATCAATATTATGGTAAGCAGAAATATTAGTAGTATTTCCACACGGGAATTCCCCAAGCGGATAATTCAATTGATTAGTAGGTTCTGGAATAGAAAAGTACACTGAAACTCATCCTCATCCAAAGCTTAAAGAAAAGGCAGGAAAATCAGGTTAATATAATCAAGACATGATCTCTGAGTCATCATTGCGCACGATAACACACATTGGTAACAGCTATGCATTTTTTTTAGAATCAATGCAGGCAATGTTTAAATGCAGGTGTTCAGGAGAATAATGTCTTCTACCTACTGAAAAATTCAACAGGTGCTGGTGTGAGATACTTAAAAAAGGTCAGGCGAGTAGCATAGCAACACACAGGGCGGGTGACGGTGAGGATGGCGAGAACAATGGCAGATGGATGCTTCTCGAAAAGGTGCGAGCTACTTATACAGCCTGATTGTCAGGACTTTGTTTTTTAATCGAAAGCATTTACTGTGTATGACTTTGCAGGAAGTAGATTTTCTATTTCCTTACACCTGTTCATTTTGCAAAATTCATGAAAATGAACTTTTTAAAACCTGGCACATGTCAAGACACGTGAATAAGCTTTTATTTGAGTCCGTAAGTCTGCCTCAGCCTTAATTTTCCAGAATATTCTTTTAGCAAACAAAGATAATATGAGTTTATGCCCTCCCAGCAGTATGTCTGCCACACTACACATCCAGCAGCACTGACCGGAGAGCATTATTTACCAGTAACAGCCAACAACATGCGATCACCTGAAAGGCCTGCAGGGGGCGCTGGTGCTCTGATCTCTTGGGGTTCTTACCCCGGCCGACTTACACCCTCCCCTCAGGTGTCGATTCGGTGCCAGATCTGGTCTGCTGGTGCGGAACAGGCAGCAGATGAGCCCCCCCAGCCCCGAAATGCAGTCCACACGACCTAAGGGCATCGTTGCTGCCGGAGCCGCTAGTAACCCTTCTGTTTGTTGTCTTATTTTTTCTTTTTCAATCTGTCACCGTTTCATGCAAGTGCCCGCCAGCTCCTCCTGCCCTGCTGTCTCATTCCTGGGTGATCTAGGTCGGAGCATCCAGACAACAGCTTTACCAGAGAACATTTCCATCCTCACCGCCAGTGTATCAGACAAACAGACAGAGGCTGCTGCCAACCCAGAGAGATAAAGAAGAGATCCTTCGAGGAGGCCGATTAATGCTCGCTACCATAATTCACCGTGACTCTGGGCACCAAACTGGCAGCGTCTGTGATTCTGCAGGAGAGGCAGAGTGGAAATCTCAAAGATCAGGCTACACGTAAAGGACAGAAAATCCATCTTTGTGTTTTCATACACACAGGGCCTACATAGCTTTTCTTGTATCCACATCACAGTACTCATCTCTCATGTTACATGTATGACAGTATGATTACTTAATTAACTTGTGTCATTTTCACCTCGAAATTTGACAGAGTAACACACCTACTGTACTTCCAAGTCAGTCTCCTCACAATGCATATAGGGTCTTTCCGATATTACAAGAAGTTCTTGTCACAAAAAAAAAATAACATCTATGCAGTACTGTGCAAAAGTTGTAGGCAGTCAAAGAAAAGTGTTTAAATGATCTTCCTGTTGGTGTAAAATTACAATATTATGTCAGTGAAAGTGTGCCGGTATAGGCATCTTAAAGTCGCTGCATTTGAAGCAACCATCCCATCAAGAACTACCCGGCCTTCTTTGGCTAATCATACCTCATTGACTTATTAAACTAATTAAATCAATTAATTAATTATTTAATGAGTGGAATTTAATGAGTACATGGCTGGGCCTGGGGTGCCCCTGAGGAGAGGTTTGGGAACCAAAGAGATGTTCTTCTAGCCATCCATAACCTTTTGGAGAACGGAAGAAATGCTTGTATATTTTTTATTGTGTTACAATTAATTTGCATATGTTCTGTTGTTACATAGCATTTTTTTCCTGAGCAAACATACACTTACTACCTGGATAAATAGCCTTAAACATTTTATTTTGTACAATATCGTATTCATCCATCCATCCATCCATCCATATATCTGTCTTCCTCTACAGGATCAAAGGTAAATTTGGAGCCTAAATCAGGCAGCATAAGGCAAAGAACTGAGGTATATAAAACATATCCTATAGATTATAACATAACAAAATTTGTAAATGATGAATACAACATAACTATTCACACAAAATCCCTTTTCTACTGTGTTAAACGTCTGAATATTTCTCTATTTCAGATGTATCGCTACTGTGGCTTTCACACGCATGCATGCACAAAATAAACTTGTAATAATAATAATAAACTTAATAATAATAAGTATTTGTGCTTTTGTTGTGACAAACTATAATTTATGCTCATATTTGCGCTCTAAAACATTCCATATTTGCTCCCTCTTAAGGAAATAAATAAAGGGCAACTTTACTCAGTAGTTTTAGAAGATTTTGCAGAACAAAAATTCAGTGACATAATATATTCAATTCAATCCAGTGACTCAACAGAAGGAGAATCATATTCCTTATGATTGCCATGGTGATGCAGTAATCTGTAATGTAACAAACGGCATTGCCTGTGATAGATAAAATTCAAGTGCACAAACCTGAAGGGTAATCATCTCCTAACTACTGTATGTTGCCACATAATTGAAACATAGTTAAATAAAGAAAGATACAGTGTCTCGTGGAAAATGTGGCTAGCAAGAGATGTCTTCACATCCACCACTGTGTGTCAGCTGTTGCTATCATGAACCGAAGAGGAACACGGATTAAAACAGTGCCATGTCTGGCTGGGATTAACCACAGCATGCACAGCGGAGCCTCTACTATCCCACTTCCATCTGTAAGGGCTTCCCAGCCACGTTTACAGCTGGATTTCCATAGGACTTTGCCCTTCGAGGGCTTGGCGACCTGTGGTCCCCAAGACAGGACTGAAATGACAGCTGAGGAAGTTTGGGCTCTCTCCAATGATCCTAAGGATCTTCTACTCCGGCGCTGTGGAAAGCATCCTCACGTTGAACATAATATCATGGTGCGGGTGCAACTGTGTTCAGGACTGCAAAGCCCTGCAGAAGGTGATTCGTGCAGCAGAACACTGCTGCAGGTCAGCCCTCCCATCACTGAAGGACATTTTCAACAAGAGATGCAGGACTAGATCTATAAAGATCATAAAGGACTCGTCCCACCAGCCTGTTTCAGCTGCTCCACTCAGGGAGAAGGTTCAGGAGCATCATGGCTCAGAACGAGTTTCTATCCTCAG
Organism: Mormyrus iriodes; assembly: GCA_011763525.2. NCBI lineage: Eukaryota > Metazoa > Chordata > Actinopteri > Osteoglossiformes > Mormyridae > Mormyrus > Mormyrus iriodes. The sequence continues at coordinate 1,359,020 of JAAGVU020000062.1, read as the reverse complement.
GCCATAAGATTCCTTAATCAGGTCATGCCACCTCATCCTTAATATCCTTTCATGCACTCATTCAAGGACTGATCACTCAACACCATCACACACTCAAGACTGATCACTCAACACCATCACACACTCAGGACTGATCACTCAACACCGTCACACACTCAAGACTGATCACTCAACACCGTCACACACTCAAGACTGATCACTCAACACCATCACTCACTCAAGACTGATCACTCAACACCGTCACACACTCAGGACTGATCACTCAACACCGTCACACACTCAAGACTGATCACTCAACACCATTACTCATTCAAGACTGATCACACATTCAAGACTGATCACTCAACACCGTCACACACTCAGGACTGATCACTCAACACCGTCACACACACACTCAGGACTGATCACTCAACACCATCACTCACTCAGCACTGATCACGCAGCACCGTCACACACTCAGGACTGATCACTCAACACTGTCACATACTCGGGATTGATCACTCAACACCGTCACTGCTACTACTCACTTCCACTTCCTGGGCAAAATCTGCACATTCTTAAGCTCTAAACTAGAGATACCTTCTTTGCAATTATATATTATACTTTATTCTTATTTATTTTTTAACTTAACTTGTAACATTTAATTCTCCACACAGTCTGACAGTGTTGGTACAGGCAGTGTTTCACTGCCTGTTGTACATCCATGACTATGCATGTAACCAATAAAGAATCTTGAATATGAAATGTTGAAATGTTCTCGATATCCCCCCTTACTGAATATTGACTTGTTTTAGTCTTTAATAACCAGAAACCTATTCACTCCCTATTACTCTAGCCTGGGTTACAGTGTGAAAATCTAGTATTTGGGCAGTAGCCCCCGGTATTAATATTTCAAGAAAAATGGCTGACTGAGACAGCATGTTGGGGTGGGGGGGGTTGGTTTGGGTGGCAGTGATAATATTTTTTGGGGTGGATGGAGGATCAATCAAACGGAAGTGGACCAGAGTTGGTCAGTCATGCCCCTGGTATAGCTGGGAGTATTAGCTTCATGTGACTGAAATCACACAGAACAATATGGGACTGTATATTTGCAAAGGGGGTGGTTATTTTATCCCCACGTGGGGGGTGGCATCCACATGCATCTCATGACTACTCCAGCCCTGATTATCAGAGCCTTACTGATGGACACTTGGACAAATTATTGTTCTTGAAATTCCTTAAAAAAGACACATCCAGCTATACACTAGATAAAGTGGCACAAAGGTTCTGTTAGAGCTTTAAATAACTAGTTTTTTCTTGCTAATTATAACATGAAACTTTTTTTTCATTAACACTAACACAGTTTAGGCTTACCACCTCTTTACTTTAAACAAGTCAGCTTTGTTACCCTTTTAAAACATTTTTAAAAGTTATTTTCATGGATAATGTACTTATATGCCACCTTGTAGCTGCCTCTGATTCGCCTTCTAGGGGGCGGGACTTGACAATTAAAGGATCAGCGTCTTAATTAGCGTAACTTCTTGCAGTATCTTTCACATCACCTTGTTTTCTTCCTGGCATTCGGTGAAATTTCACTGCCGGCGTAACTGGTAATTTGATCGTTCTGCTGCTTAATGCACTCGCGTATCTCGGACAGCGTGTGTCGGCGTGCTGATAGCTGAAAGCAGGAGATATGTGTTTATTAATGCGAAATGGGCAAAAACCTAATTAAGCGGATTTGTTTCCGATTGCATAAACTGTAAAAAAGGCCGAGAAACAAACCTTTTAACTCCTAACTGGTTTATGCATGGATGTGAGTATTACTGATCCCCGTATCGCAAACAAGCACCTGCATGCTGATCGGCTCAGGTTAGCCAGGATAACACGCCACAGATATCTGATCGCTATCTAGTAGAAGGGAACGGGTCCAAGGTTCAGGGGTCCAGCAGATATCTGGGCAGATGGTTTATGCGCGTTCACGACGCGGGCATGGCGATCCTGGGAATGTGACATATTCACTTTCACTGCGAACAAACGCCTACTCAGCGCCAAATAGCTAGCGACACGACACTAAATAAAGACGGGCAACATGCAGAATAATTACACCAAACCGTAAACAAACATGGCGGTTTTCACGTCTAGCTTCGTTTTTCTTTTGATTCTGTCCTCCAAGGTCCAAAATATTATACATTTTAATCACACAAAACCATCATCCTTCCTAACAAACATAAACTTCACCGCTGCAGCTGTATTAATTCGCAATTCAACAGCAATATATTTAGCAGAAAATGACCCATAGTAAGGCAATCAGATGTGGCCCGGGGTGTAGGGACCGGGAAGGATGTGTGTTCCTGAATATTTAATTTGGCTTCATTTGCCCCCCCCCCACCCCCACAGAAAAGAACATTGTATTTAAATTACAAAGATGTGTTCTGCCCGATATCAAGCTCTCTCCTATACCCTTGACTGTAGCATTTATTGGTCATAAGCAGGGGTGCTGCTGGAGATTCTGGGCCCCATGAAAGCATATCATATTGGGCCCCCCACCCAGACCAGTCCAATTATGTTCCAGATTTCCAAATTGGAATCATCCCCCCCCCCCCCCCCCCCTTACAGGGTGCCCCTGGTTACAAGCAACATTTAACTTTTTTCCGGGTATAAGCAGTGTTATAAACTCTGCCTGTCACTGGACAAAATGTCCTTGGTGGTTTTGAACCCAGACACAGGTCCTGCTGCTAGTGCTGAGCTAAAGCCAAATGCTAACTGCTAATCGCTAACGCTAATTCTTTTTTTTTACAGCAGGATCACAGCCTGGCTCCGGGGGCACATCCTCCAGCCTAAAGCGACTTACCCCTCCTGGGGGAAAACGTCTTTAGAAGCCTAGACCCAACTCCCACTGCCCAGAGCTGAGCTTAAGCCAAACGTTAATTGCTAATGCTATTTTTTTAGCTAGTCACTGTAAGTGGATGTAGAGCGGGATCAGAGCTGGCCTGGTTTAGGGCACATTATCTCAACAGAGGCGATGTACACCCCCTGGAGAAAGTATCACCTGGCCCTTGACATGTGAGACCAGGCACACCCACACACCATGAGGATGGTTACGGCAGCCAGATGTGAGATTAGGCCTTTGGAGCGGAGCATGTTGGCAGGCTTCCACACACAGCCATGCCAGTTTTTAGTCTTTTTGTTGTGTATGTGTCCTAAACGCATTGTGTAAGCAGCGCAGCAGCCCAGACAAGATGTCACACCCCCCCCCGGACTGCAGGATCAGTCATCTGCAGAGGAACATGACTGCTGATGACTCACCATCATTCATCTGTTTTACTATAAAAATATTTACTGTTACAAAAATATCACTAAAAATACAAGGTTTATGGACACAGCAAAAAGACCAAAACAGTGAGTATTTTGTTTAGATCTCCTCTCCTCCTGTACTGGTAACTGTGTGACCAATAGGATGGGTGCGTGGCTCATTCAGCAGCTACCTGACCTAGAATGTTTTTCATGTATACAAACACTAAATATTACATTTTTTTCCATGACACCAAAGTAATAAATAAGCCACCAAATTTTGGGGGGTGTGGATGTTTTTTGGGGGATCGGTTGTGAGTTAGGGCATGGCGACTGACTGGAACGTCGCTCATTCAAATCCCAGAGTTGGCAGAGTGACTTCCATGTTGGACCCTCCAGCAAGGCTCCTAACTACCCAGTTGCTCCAGGGACTGGCTGACCCTGCTTTTGCAAAAATGTGTGTCGCTCTGGATATAAGCGTCTAAAAGTAAAATGTATATGTTTTATTCCTGTACTTGTGGCATTTTACCGCAACCACTGCCTGCCTTCCGGTTTCGCCCGTCCGATATTTTCGTTCCTCCCCACCTTTCCTTCCTTCCATCTGGGTCATGTGATTCTCTTCACAGTCCCACCCAGAGCAAGTATATAGGGAATGTTTCCCCCCCATAATGATGCAAGAGCAGCCCTGCATTCCTGACTTTGGCACAATGAGTCTCCCAGGGTGACAGAAACACAACTCAGCTCGATAAATTTTTTTAAGCAGCATCTCACCCAGTATGAAAAGTGCTTAAGAACACATTTAGTGAGGATGTCGCAGGCAGATTTAAAACAATTATAATGAGTTTACATCATAAGTTGATGAGCAAGAAGCGTGGGGGGGGGAATCAGCATTCAGCAACGATGACCCCCCGGTGCAGTTTAAACGGATTATAATGATCCAGTCAGCTAAACAGAAAAAGACCTGCACCATTTTCCTTCCTTTCTGATAATCACCTGGTGTGAAGTGACCATCTGCAGGTGTGGCTCACTGTGAATTGGGCTGTTTTTCCTTGGTCCAGACATATGTCTCCTATCATAGGTTTGCCAAGCCCTACATTTTGGCTAGAGGAGGCCCCCCCACACACTGCACAAGGCACTGGAGGGTCCAGGCAGGTCCTTTATCCTTTCCAGCTTGCAAGACGATCGCTCCGCTGCATTGTCCGATTATTTCTTCGTCCATAATTCCTGCTCGTTTCTACCTTAATTTTTTACCTAAATTGTCTATGGCAGGCTTGGCTCCAAGGATGGCCCACTGTGAACCTGACCCAACCAATGAAAAGCTTGGCCCACCCTGTCATACGCTTGGCCCACCCCCCAGCCCCCTTATGGCACTTTTACACTGTCACCAAGAACCAAACTATAGCTGATGGGGTACTTGGAAATACTGGTGTTCTGTGCATGGATCATTGCAAGGAAAAAGGGTATATCGTATATATTACTCATGATTAGTAGTATCGCGATGCATTGATGCATTCCTAATAACTCACATATAAAAAAGTACTATAGAACAATTAAACAGAATGGATTCATGATGCAAATTTATGCAAGCAAATCTGCTAATTCTGCTAGCGTTTGATGCTAACATAAGACAGCGACACTCATATGCTAGAAAATTCGGAAATTAGCACATAGTAAATAATGTACGCCATGTGAACAGTAAATAGGCGTCTCTTTGGCTTTACGTCACTGCCAAGTGGTGGGGGTCCTCGGCAGATTCCACCGATCAGGAGGAGGAGTCCTCAGTAATGCATTTTTGGAGCCCCAATACAATGCTGGGCCCCCTGTCTATGAGTATTCATGCCCCTCCAACACCCCTCAGGGTCAAGGAGATTTTTGAAATATCAAATTTAAAATCTCGACAGGGGTGAAGAAGGATGGACAAATGAAAAGCCAGTTTGTAAGGTCAGAATCGTGCATCACTTCCTGGCATTGTAACACCAATGAATGTAGGCTGGCTAAAAAGCCTCTCTCTCTGTCCTCATGTCTTCCACTGTCACCACGGTGGACGAAGGCCACACTCTTACCTGGGATGACATGCTTGTCCCTCATACATATTTATTGGATTTCATGTAGAGGGCATTAGTTTCCACAACGGTGTCCATGAAACTCTATTACAGATTCATATTCTGGCTCGCACAGATAAGCAATGTGGGCTTTAGTGTTTAATCAAAGTTTCATTTGAGCTCTTAATGGGACAGTCTCTTGCAAATGAATCCATTCAGGAATGTCACAGCGCAAACTATCTATCTACAGAGCGGGCAAATAGGCAGGGCCTTTCCAGGCATGCGTATTAAAAGCATTATCAACCTGAATATCTTTCTTGGGCACATCGCATCTTTCTCCAGAATGTATGTGCTGAGGAAAGGGTTAGGGTTAGGGTTAGGGTTAACGCTAATCTTAACCCTAACTCTGGTGATCTAGAGGGATGCTGTGCTGATGATGCAGCTGGGAGCGAATCTCTTTTTGGGGGAAAAAATGTTCCTCCCTGTTTCTGCTCTTAGAACTGAAACCGAGGGGATTAAAATGTGAGCCGGGATCCGTGCGGTGATGCGCCTTGGTGAAATAACATAAAACACATTAGCCTCCAGTTTCTTTCAAGGAAAAATGCAGTCATGCCAACAGTTTACTGCTGGCTCACGTAAAACTGGCAGCGGCTCCGCAGAAACAAACGCGAATTCTACCTGCATTGCACATAAATCCAGAATGCAGATGGGAATTAAAAATCACAGACACCCCACCACTTACAGAGGTTCAGGGAGTCTCCTGTAACAGCTCCCACACAGCCACCAATCACATGCTGCGATCTGGAAACCTGTCTTTCCACTGTTCACCTGTATTACCAATGCGCCCCTGGCTGGCAGTTTATTCCAACATTTCCCAATAAAATTTCCTGGGGATGAGGGGGTTATTTTTGAATTTGTGTCACCCTAAAACCACTGAAACTCAGTATCCCACCACACCCCCCCGTTGTCCCTCATCTGCCTCCCTGAATCAGCATGCCTGAGGTGGGCTGTCTGAAATCGCATGTTGCTTCTCGCTCTCCCAGTTTGTCAAAAAATGTATTAAGTCACGTGGCATGATGCCGTCCCATTACAACTTGGACCAACTGTGAGAACATCTCATCCTGTGGGGTTTACAATGCAGCATAATTTACGTGGGTCCAGTAAATGTTCAGCCCAGAGTATGCTTACCCAGAAGATTAACAACAGTAATGGCAGAACTGGAGAAAATTGCATATCAAACCACATCTGTTACACACAGGCAGGGATTCTATCCACAGCACCCAAAAAAGATTAATTTAATCTTTCTGCGATACATTTTCACTGTCAGAAGCATGCACACATTTTCAGGGGATAATTCAATTCCAAGTTAATCTTTGATTATTTTTTTTCAAAAGCTCATCCTCATGTATACAGAGCGCTATAATGCACAGTACTGAAGCTATTGCATTTCAAGAAATTTTCCCTGCAATATATCAGCCTGTAATAACCTAATACTAAATTGGATGTTACTGGGGGATAATTAATAACCGAAGAGCAAATTTCCAAAACTCACTAAATTTTTATTCATTTGTTTGTCTGTTTGTTTGTCTGTTTTTTGTGATGACATCACCAGTGACCTAAAGTCAGACTTCGTCATAATATGTTACAGTGTTGGGAACCAAAACTCACTCAGTCCTCATGTAATCCAACAAAGAACTTTCATTAAATTTCCACAGAAAATCTCTCGGATGCGTATCCGTCGAATGAGTGAATTTTGGAAATTTGTTCTTTAACTTTCATCTATATAGATGCAGGGTCTGTGTTGAGGGAATGCAGGTAAATCACTAATATAGACTCAAGAAGCTATATTGTGGTCAAGTTACCTGTGGTCTGAAGAAGCAGGGAGCTTAGTGGGGTGGTTGGTTGGTTAGGGGGTAGTTTTGTTGCCTATAGTGAGTGGTTATTTCAGTGGGGGGGGGGACAGGAGGTACTCCTGTACCGGGTCCAATAAAAATATCACTTGCCTGGGGACCGGACCTTCTGTTGCTGTTATGCTGGAGGGGTGCAGCCCCCCCCGGCAGCCAGGCCAGCGATACATGATGCGACACGCATGCAACACAGCACACAAAGCATTGTACCGACTATACTTACACGCAAAGTTTACATCGATCTGGAGGATTAGAGGTCATGTCCACCAGGGGGCAGTGTGAATAAACCATCTTGGTCAGCTCGTTCGTTTCTAGTCTGACTTGTTTGTATGAGGTTGTGGTATGAAATGTTGTCCATTCGCTCTCTCCACAGCGATCAAGTCACAGCTGCTGCACCCTCTGTATTCTAACCCCCGCTGCACATCGTATTGGTACTTCGTTCTGCCCCATATCACTTTACTACCCCCTGTTGCATGGTGCATTATATGTTGTTAGATATCTCGTAGCAGTTAGTATTTCAGGGCTCTCACGTTTCATCAAAAGTTTGGAGTGCGATCTGTTACTGGTGGACCATGTGTCTCACAGTCAATGCTTCAGACTTGAGAGCCCTGCGTACCACATTCATTGGATCTTGCTCCTACACGTCCACCTTGCCTGCACTCTGTGTGTGTGCGCGTCCATGTAATAACGTGCTTGCAGTGAGATCACATTATTACACTTATTCTGGAATTTACCTGGAAACAACAAACGCAATTTTCTGGTTGGCTGGTAGGTAGCTATTAACCTGTGAACTGGGTGAAATGCTTGTGTCTCACAGTTAACGCGTGACACTTGAGAGCCCTGTATTTCTTAATTAGGATGCACAATATTGGGAATAAATATCCATTTCTGCAACTAGTATTGTTGTATTTATAAAGGAAAAATGTGTTCAAAATAAATCAGTTTCTCACAAACACGTCTATTCATGAATGTTTTAAACAGCAAGGATGAAAATGATTAGGATCGGCTCGGAGGGCGAATGCAAAGGGAGCATTTATCTAGCACAGAGGTCAGAGCTGAGTAAAGGGAGTTCATGGTAAATGTCTTTCACAGGGCAAAACTGCATATTGCTTTGTGCAGGGCCATATCGGAAACTTTTAGGGCTGTTACATATTGAGATATTGTATCCTTGAGTTTAGTCACAATATATCAATTGTGATTCTTTATTAAATATTTAATTTCAAAAGCATCTATATTTTTGTGGGTTTTTTCCTCATCAAAGGAAAAGTTGAGTTTTAGTATAATTAACAACATTATGAAGTTTTATTTATGTATATGAGCTTGGAGCATAGCGACTGTGGGAAATGTAGTGAGAATACAGGCTTACAGGCCCCCAAGAGTCAACATACATCTCAGGTTGAGATTAGACATGCAAAAATAAACAACAGCTATTTACACCATTAAGTGTGTGTCCTTGTTATGCTGCAGATGTTGGTGCATCATGTCTTTCTTTAGTAAACAAGTGGAGGAGATTGTTGCTACACAGCATTTCATTCGGTTAGGATAACTTAAGGTAGATTTGTTTATATTAGGCTAAGTTAAGTTAGATTTGGTTAGTTAGTAGCCTACTGAAAGAGTCTACATTGACGTGGTGGCAGGCCTACTAATCTTTTGACCGAAGTCTTTCATTTGACAGAAGTATGGGGGTGGGGGGACCCAGAATTTTACCTAGTATGAGGCCCGGATATTTCTGATGGCGGCTCTGGATCTAGTTAAACGTTCCGCTTCACAAACAGGTGTAAATGCCAAGGTAGCCTGTCATTCACAGTATGTCACACGTGCCCCCCTGGAATCACATGGCCAGGTCGTCAAACCTACTCTGGAAAGATCATTGCTCTGTTTGCAATCTGAGGCTGACACATTATAGGAGAGACCTCACGGAAAAATGAAAAACATCACAGAACGATTCCATAGGACTTTAATGAAAGTATAAATTATTATAAATTATATCAATTTGTACTTCTATTAAATTTCTGCTGGAGATACCCCGACCAGAAAAAGCAATTATGTGGCTGCTGGAGGCTGCTGGAGGCTGCCCTGCCTTGCGCCTGCAGCCTCTGAGACAGCCTCCGGGATGGGCTCCAGGACAGGCTCCAGGGCGGCCTCCGGGACGGCCTCCGGGACAGCCTCCGGGACAGCCTCCGGGACAGCCTCGGGGACATGCTCCGGGACAGCCTCTGGGACAGCCTCCGGGACAGCCTCGGGGACAGGCTCCGGGACAGCCTCTGGGACAGGCTCCGGGCCAGGCTCCGGGACGGCCTCGGGGACGGCCTCCGGGACAGCCTCGGGGACAGCCTCCGGGACAGGCTCCAGGACAGCCTTGCGGACAGCTTCGGGGATAGGCTCCGGGACAGCCTCCGGGACAGGCTCCAAGACAGGCTCCGGGACAGGCTCTGGACCCCCCGAGACCCCAAACGGGATACGCGGTTACAGAACATGGATGGATGGCTGCTGAAAGTGTCACCTATTATAAGTCAAGAATCTATTCGCTACGAAGCATTAAAGATGCACAGAGCAGTTTGACATAGGCAGTGATTTTATGCAGGGAATTTTCACACACTTTCAGCAAAAGCTAAGGAATGTCCAGGACTCTGCAGAGCACAGAACACTGGTGTGTTACTATGGCGATATTCACGGGAAGATGAACAACACAGGAAAACTTTGCCCATTAAATATTTCACAGCTCCATATCCGTATATACAAGCAACACACAGAGCGGGGGAGAGGGCAGCAGCGCTGCTCTTGTAATGATGAGTCCTGATCATTTCCAGCACTGCACTCAGTGCTCTGTTAGTGACATTCAGCCGGCTCTTGAACTCAGTTGGTTCAGAGTGTAATAAATGAGCCAGCTTGGATGAAAAGGGAAGAGGGGGGAAGAAAGCAAGCATAGTTTCAATTCTTAGTTTGCGTGCAGCTCTATGTTACGTTAAGTTTTGAAGGGGCAGATTCCATAGTTGATGTTGGTTTATTTATCCTTGGGGGGTGTTGTGCTCATTAGGAAGCTGCACCTGTGATCAGAAGGTCATCGGTTCAAATCTCAGCATCAGCAGAGTAATTTCACCATTGGGCTTCTGAGCGAAGTCCTTAAGCTTCAGGAACTGTCTGACCCAGCTTTCTCAAAAGAGCACATCAGTTTGGATAAAAGCATCTGCTAAATAAATGGAAATTTATTAATAACAGTCTGTATATTTCACATTTCTCTGCATGTCAGCACTCTAACCTTTTCAGAACAATGGATAGATTATCCTTTCATGAGTAAAGATTGCAGACAAAAGCACTGACATTTTCCAGTGTGCTCAGTTACACACATACAATAGTAATATCAAGACAACACATCAACAAAAGTTAGCAGGCACTCTTTGGTACAATGGGCTATTTTTGGATTTAGTCAAGGAAGACCCCAGCACTTACTCAATACAGAATGATGGTCTAGGCATCCTTCAGGCTAATAGCTACTTAACGAGCTTGATTCCATTTTTACTGCTGCTTAAACCTTTCTCATTTCCCACTGAACGTGATCGATTTGTATGCGCGATGAATTTCTGACACGGTTCAAATGCAGTTCAAGTAACAAGGGCATCCAGTGCTGGCACGGTTAAAAGAAGAGGCGGAAGGAAGGAAGAACCGCTCCGTTTTTAGCCGATGATTCTGGGGGACGAGAAAATAACGAAAAAATAAAAAAGTTGCCGAAGACTTTGAAGTAGTAGACTGTGCCCGTGCGCTCTCGGTGTGCCAGAGCTCGGCACTGGAGACGCTGGGGATTGTGAGAGGTGGACTTTTCTGCTCTAGCAGCTTTGATGAATAATAGATTGAAGCACAATTTAAAACACTTTCTATTTGATTTGAAATATTTATACTTTTTCTTCCTTCCAGAAGACAGACAGGTGGGAGTATTGGAGCTGGAAGGCAGTAGAGTGATATTTGCGCTTTCTCTGGTGTGCCAGACATAATTAGCACCTGTGGACCGATGTTTACAGAGAGTGATGACCGTAACAGTCTCAGGTGTCAAAGGAAAAAGTCAGAACGCATCACAAATGTTTCACCGCCAACCTGCCATGTTTTAATGGTAGACAACACTTACATTTGACGTATACTCTCAGATCAATGCTCTTATAATGTGTTTAATGAAAGCTCTTGCATTTGCAAAATGAGTGTTTTTGTTTAGGTATGCGGTGTATCAGTTGTAAAAACCTCTACGGATGCCTTCAGAGCAAATGTGACAGAATAGGTGACGCCCTAAGCCTTTCGGCTGTCACATTGACATTCACCCTGAATAATGCACTCATATCGCCCAGGCTCTACTTGGATGATGTCAAAACATCAGAACCCTAACCCTTGATTGCCATGACGACGCCAAATCGGATCACATGTCAATATTCTGCATTCTTGACTGTTTGCTAGAACAGATTAAAAGCAGGTGTTTGCATGAACTGAATCTTACTGGAGAAAACCAGCTTATTTAGACTTTTTAGTATAAGGTTCCATTCATGTGAACTGCAGAACATTAACATAGTAAGTAAGATTTTTGAATGCATTCATCCGTGCATTAAACATTTATCAGATACCCCAGAATTTTTTCAAATCTTTATTTTACATTTTATGTTACTGTAATATTCTGCTATATATAGAGCATAGTGCTTAACAGCAAATGCCTCTTAGCCAACAAGCCTGAAGATTATTTCCACCATAACCTTAAACACTACAAGATATTTTGGCCACAGTCACCTTTTATTAATCTCTGCCAGTTTTCCTTTCTAGTGTTAATTTAGAACAAAATGTTCTCCACATGTCACACATTTAATGTGACAGATGACAGTTTTTGGAAAAAAAATAGCAATAGATAAAAGATAGATTAAAAAACGAGAGTTTAAGAATAAGAGAATTTTACTGGTTAAGGAAGTAGACCTAATAACTAACAACCCGCCTTTATAGTATGTATTGTGGTTATATCATCATCAATGGCATCATGACTATCAACATCATCACCAAGACCAGAATCATCATCATCATCATCATCATCACCATGACCAGAACCATCATCATCATCATCATCATCATCATCATCACCTTGACCAGAATCATCATCATCATCATCATCATCATTATCACATGACCAGAATCATCATCATCACCATGACCAGAATCATCATCATCATCATCACCATGACCATCATCATCATCATCATCATCATCATTATCACATGACCAGAATCATCATCATCACCATGACCAGAATCATCATCATCATCACCATGACCAGAACCATTATCATCATCATCACCATCATCATCATTGTCACATGACCAGAATCATCATCATCACCATGACCAGAATCATCATCATCATCATCACCATGACCAGAACCATCATCATCATCATCATCATCACCATGACCAGAATCATCATCATCATCATCATCATCATCACCATGACCAGAACCATCATCATCATCATCATCACCATGACCAGAATCATCATCATCATCATCATCATCATCACCATGACCATCATCATCATCATCATCATCATCATCACCATGACCAGAATCATCATCATCATCATCATCATCACCATGACCAGAATCATCATCATCATCATCATCACCATGACCAGAATCATCATCATCATCACCATGACCAGAACCATCATCATCATCATCATCATCATCATCATCACCATGACCAGAACCATCATCATCATCATCATCATCATCATAATCACCATGACCAGAATCATCATCATCATCATTATCACATGGCCAGAATCATCATCATCATCATCATTATCACATGACCAGAATCATCATCATCATCATCATCACCATGACCAGAATCATCATCATCATCATTATCACATGGCCAGAATCATCATCATCATCATCATCACCATGACCAGAATCATCATCATCACCATTATCATCATCACCATGACCAGAATCATCATCATCATCACCATGACCAGAATCATCATCATCATCATCACCATGACCAGAATCATCATCGTCATCATCATCATGACCAGAATCATCATCATCATCATCATCATGACCAGAATCATCATCATCATCATCATCATCATCACCATGACCAGAATCATCATCATCATCATCACCATGACCAGAATCATCATCGTCATCATCATCATGACCAGAATCATCATCATCATCATCATCATCACTATAACCATCCCCATTACCATCATCATCATCACCAACACCATCATCAGCACCCTCAACATCATCATCATCACCATAACCATCACCATCATTATCACCACCATCATCACCATCACCACCACCATTACCATCATCATCATCACCAACACCATCATCAGCACCATCACCATAATTTCGACAAGGGCGGTACTTTGTAGCTACACCAACAGTGTATTTTTAATATTGTTGCAATGGTCTGTCTGAGCTCCTCTAAGGGGGGGAACATGTTGCTAAGAGTTTTATATAAAAATAAACCCAATCAGCCACCTGAAGCTAGCGGGTCAGTGAACTTGATGTTCTTCTTCACAGCTCTACGGCTGCAGGTTTGAGCCGTCTCGCAGCTAGACCCACACATGCCCTGGCGGTCACTTTAAATCCTCTGTGGTGCATAACAGAAGGTTGGCGTGTGAGTGCGCAACACACTGCCAGCCCGCGATCAGCTCTGCCCTTTTCCTCCAGGGCCAGACGCCACATCAGAAGGTCAGTGAATATAAATTGAACATTTAGGATAAATATCATATCACATAAACCAGCTATGAGACACTTTCAGCTTTGTTCTCAGAGTCAAAGGATGGAATAGGTTCATTGTTACATTTCAGGATGATCCCCGTCTGTTTGTCCTCCCCCTAACCCTAACCCTAACCCTAACCCCCCACCATCAACCACACCCAAGATCACACCTTTCACAGTGATGGCACTTCAAAATGTAATGGTTTCATAAATTTCCTGAAGATTTTTCTAGTCGTAATAGAAGTGCAGCTTTGATCACTGCCCTGAAAATGCTTTAGTCAAATACTCTGCTATAAACAGACACTCTGGAGAAAAGCATCAGCTAGGTGGATGAATCTGAATCTGATTTTTAAACCACTGAGGAAACCCAATGAACAGCATGTTCCCGACGACTCACAGCCGGGTGGGAAAGTCATTGTCTCGCTGATCCTGGTTACTTCTGAGACCCACAAGCCACCTCTGATATCTTTTCTCTTCCATTATCTCCTCCTTTTTTCCTTCACCCATGACCCTGACCAGGATAAGGGCTTAGAAGATGGATGGATGGATGGATGGATGGAATTTCTCTATAATTTCAAACAGATTATAGTTTATTTGGCACCTCACTGTCCTCTGTCTGGTCCATGAAGCTCTCCCTTATGATTTTCTCCTGTAAAAAATCCCACCATCCTCCTGTCACATCCACTGACCGGCCGCTTTGCCTGCTCCTTCTGTGGTCGTGGGATATCAGGTCCTCGGGTATAAATCCTAAATCGCTAACATTTGTACAAAACACCTTTATTAATGAGCTCCTGCAGGAAATGTAGGTGGCAACATTGAACCCCCCCCCCGTCTCCCCGAAGGCCTATAAGGCCGACTGAAACCTGAGATCCCCACAGGTGAGGAAGTTCTCAGTCAAACTGAGACACCTTTTGATGGACCCTCAGGAGCTGCCCAGAATCCTGCCCGGCTCAACCATCCACGGCGGCTGCGGCATTTTTCCAGGCCAGGCAGGACCCTCTTTGTTGCCTCCCAAGTGCACTAGCAGCCTGGGGGATGTTCTGGTGCCCGCCAGAGTGATCCACATTTTCACAAGGAGCCAGTCTGAAAAAGGCCTTGTGATGCGAGCTTACAATGGCTTGCAAAAGCATCCAACCCCCCTTAAAATTCTCAGATTTGCCTGAATTAGAAATGATACATATACATATTTTGCACCCTGTCCTGGGTAATTCTCTGGGTGTTTCTCAATATGTGTTCTTGACTGTATTTGTGTTTTCATCTACCCGTTCTACACCATCTTCCGTTGCCGAACATCAGTTCCAATACTTCCCCAAATTCCTGCCCCAAATATCAAGAATACATCGGCTGCATGCTCACCAAACAAGACCAATCCCATGAGTCATTGCGCACCAAGTTCATTCTTGGAAGGCAAGTTAGCAAGACACAAGTACCATCTTCATGTTTTTGGTATTGAGAAACACTCTCTACCTTGTGCCTATAGCTTTCAGGATGGGCTCTGGACCCTCAGGACCCTGCATAGGACAAACAGGTACAGAGGATGGATGGATGAACATATATATATATATATATATATATATATACTTCCTGTCAGGATTTAATCTCTCACTGTAAAGTCCAAATCAAGAATTCATCTGCAAATATTTTAAAGAAAATCAAAGACAGAAAAATAAACTAATTAAGTATTCAACCCCACATACCTTAGTATTTGGAAGAGCAACCTTTTGCTACAATAACAGCAAAGTGTATTAGGGTTGGCGTTAGAAAAGCACATTCAGACCTGGACTTTGTCTTGGTCATTATAGAACATTCACCTTTTTGTTTTTTAACCACTCCGGCGTTGCAATGGCCTTGCGCTTAGGAACACTGCATCTGCTGCATAACTGCAAACCGCATGCGCGTGTGCTTGGCGTGCTTTCCCCCCAGCACATTTCAGCACATTTACTAACCCTCTGAAAAGCCTCTCCCAGCCCAGCCTGAGCCCAATGCCATTGAAATAAAGATCAATAAGAAGATAAGAGATGGAATCATCTGTAAAACACTCTTTTATTGCCTTTCCAGCCCTCGAGTCTCAAACTCCCTGCTTTTGTTGCTCCTGCTTGTGAGAGAGCGAGTCATTGATTAATGCCGGTGTCATTACATCTCAGGATTGCATTAAAGTGCCTAGTTAACCAGGGACCAAACCTCCTGATGGTATTTTCCCTCAAACGAGAGCCCCGTTCATTGATTCTCGGCGACGAGACGTGAATGCCAGGATCTCCTGGACGGTGTGATGGCCGGCTCATCCCACAGCGCTTTCTGGATTTCCTCATTTGACTGACAGTGGCTAAGACAAGAACTTCCAGCAGCAGAGGTTTAGGGGCCAGACTGTCATGTTTGTCCAATGCTCCCACATTTGCTGTCGAATAATAACAGCCTGTATTAAAGCCCCTTCTTCATTTCAAGTTCACTGTGACTGAGATGAATTCATTCATTGACTGTGAATGGGAGTCGTTCATTTGATTCGATTGTAACTGGGAATCCTTCATCCACTGATTGTAACTGGGAGTCATTCATTCATAGAGTGTAACTGGAACTCATTTATTAACTGGTTGTAACTGGGAATCATTCATCAACTGGTTGTACCTGATAGCCTTTCATACACAAATTGTAACTGGCAGCTGGTCACTCACAGATTATAACTGGGAGTCATTCATTCACAGATTGTAACTGGGAGTCATTCATTCACAGATTGTAACTGGGAGTCATTCATCCATAGATTGTAATTGGGAGTCATTCATTCACAGATTGTAACTGGGAGTCATTCATCCATAGATTGTAACTGGGAGTCATTCATTCACAGATTGTAACTGGGAGTCATTCATTCACAGATTGTAACTGGGAGTCATTCATTCACAGATTGTAACTGGGAGTCATTCATTCACAGATTGTAACTGGCAGCCAGTCACTCACAGAATGTAACTGGGAGTCATTCACTCACAGATTGTAACTGGGAGTCATTCATTCACAGATTGTAACTGGCAGCCAGTCACTCACAGATTGTAACTGGGAGTCATTCATTAGCTGACCATAAGTGTGTTCCATTCACTGACTGTCATTTTCCAGACTGGGCGGAGTTAGGGACAGCTGCACGAACCCCTGCTGAGCATTTGCCTGTTGTCAGTGATAGCATAAGGTTCACATCACTCCACCAATCAACACGTAGCTCTCTTGCATGGTACAACATGATTTGCAGCATTTCATTGGCAAGGAGGTAGATTGAAGGCTGCCAGCTTCTGCTTTTTAGCTTACAAACTGCAGACAGCCAAGGCTAATGAAGAATCCAAAACGACCCCAACTGTGGTGAAGATCATGGGGAAACCATGGTGAGGAGGTGGAGTCCAGTTATATAGGTGTGTAAACAGGGTGTCTCTTTTAATCAATAGTAAACGGGCCGCACAGTAAGGATATCACAAGTGTGTGAATAATATACTGGGGCAGGTTTGTCATTTCTTGGTCCACATTCAGGAAGTCACTCTGAGGTCCTCAGCCTCCCCGCCCCCCTCTAAAATGTTTCAGTTACTAAATAAATAGCTCATGAGTCTGAAGACCACAGCCAGCTAGCTGGTCAGCATCTCCTAAATAAGGGACGTCATTTAGTATTTAGTGTAGTGACTATTTGTGATCAACAGGGGGCTCCACGCAAATGCAGGGTATGAGTGAGGGCAACCACCTCCTCTAGCTGCGCACATGACAACACACTCAATAAGACTGGACATTTTTTTCGTACATTTCACACCACATTAAATAAATTAGAGCTACAAGCTTACTTTCCCCAACTGGTGTGGTTCTTGTTTTTGCTAGAGGGGAAATGGACTTCGAAGGGACTCTGGGTGATGACTCAGTTCTCCAACGACGTAGAAGCCGATACCCAGCGGGGGAGTCCATCAAAGTACCACACGAAACATGTGCATCCCATTACACAGCATGTCACAATATGGCCGACACACGCTTTCCACTGTGAGCAAATGGCATGGAAACGCGCCTCAAGAACCTCATATGTGTGGGATCCAGACCACCCACGGTAAGTCTGCAGAATACAAAGCTTCAGGAGGTCTCTCCATGAATCAAACAGACGTGTGACCAAACTGACCTTCTTGAACCCCGGGGAGGAGAACCACTGCTGGAGGCCCGAGAGCCAATTTACCAAAACTTAAATAGCGTTAGTGGGGCATCCAAGTAACCGACATTTAAGTAGCTTTGGCCGAGATACCGGAAAGGGAGAAACTTCTACATCGCGTTGAAAGTCCATGGGGAAAGGTTAGACTAAAGCTATTACAATTTCTGCAAATTCTATGGACTGCAGAACCAGGATCCGTTCCTAGGTAATTTTGGAGCATCGTTAGCAATACAGTGATGAACAATCACAAAAAAATTACCTGCAATAGGCAATTCAACCTATTTTGACAAAACTATATTAAGCGAAACCTTATTTATATCAAAAATGTGATTTTTAGATACATGCTGGATGTTACGGACGGAACTGTACTTTCGGCTGTATGTTTAACGTTACATCACTGACAGCATTATCACTACCAGGCTAAAATATTATCCCACCCCCAGGGTTCAGATGCATTCCTCTTTCCATGGTATGTACTGTAATAGTCAAAAGACTGGACACACCTACTGGAAATCACTTGTTTTTTAACAAAATCACCACCCTAGGCACGTCTGGAGGTTACACAAGCATTGTATTATCTTGCAAACAACGAATGCGATGGAGAGCTCTGACAGATGCCCTGGCCCCCACAATCCCCCAGCCTAAACCCTACAGAGCTGGTTTGGGATGAGATGGATTGAAGGGTAAGAGCAAGGTAGCTAATTTGTGCCCAGAACTTGTGGAAACTCCTTCAGGACTGATGGAGAAGCGTTCCAGGTGGCTACATCACCCTTCTCTTGGCCATTGCAATATTTGATATGTATTAGTTCATTGACTCAAGGTCATTTGCTATAAGGTGAATGACAGCTAAAACAGAGACATATGCATTAATAACAGGTAAGTCCAGACTTCTGACAGGTACCTTACCCATAACCCATGATCAATTAAGGCTTTGATTGGTCCATTCCTTTTAACCCTGTCAATTAGCCAACACTGGTAAAATGAACAAAAGAGACCAGACAGACCACTGAGGGGGAGTACAGAGCTCATCGTCCGTTATGCTTTTTCAGTTCTTTATCCTTTTTTATACACTCACAGTGGAATAGCCACTCGTTAGCAGATATCTAATTAATTCCCCTTTTAATTTTTCCTGCCCGAAGCTACCAGAGCCTTACCGCGGCTCTCATAATTGTCCCCGCCGACCTTCCCCCAAAACACGGCCGACTGTCTCTGCTCCTCTGGCTCATGCATATTTCAGCAGCACCCCCCCACCCCACCCACAGCCGTCTCCGCCGGCCCCCCGTCGACCCAGCACCGCGCCAACGACGCTGTTGCATATCCACCAGCACCTCCTGGGATTTCCATTCTGGCGTGACGGAGCCTCATTTTTGATATCGGTCTCAATTAAACCATGAAGGTCAAAGCTGCAGGTTTGTATTCCAAGGAGAGAGGAAAAAAGTGACATTACTGTTATTTAATTGCTTAGCTGACGCCTTTATACAGAGGTTTAACTGGAGCAATGCGGGTTAAGTACCTCGCTCAGAGGTAAAATGACCAATTGTCCGCCAAAAGAACCCAGCAATGGGTTTAATCCCTGCGTTACTACTTCGGATACAGATAGAGCACAATATTATACAGGAAAAGGATGAGCATTAATGGTACAACATCAGCACCCTTTTACCGGCTCAGCTGGTCCCCGTCTTGTTCCTGCACATTTGTGGTCCACCATGATGTGTCTGAAACTTTGGAATGGGGGGGTAAAGATTCAGGAGAGCAGTTAGGGTACAGCAGGGAAGGATGATGGTTAGAGTAGAGGAGAGAGGTAAAGAGGATACAGCAGAATGGTAGAAGACAAATACAGGATTTGGGCCACAGGAGTACTGGCCCCAGCTGAAAGCTGATTGGTCTCCAGAGTGTTCCCTCCTCTGTCACTCACCGATACAAAACATATCATTGGCTCATGGTAAAGTTGGCTCGCTTGTATGAAATATCGCCCCCCTTAAGCTTTCTACCGTAAAAAAACCTAGAATCACCCCCTGGTGATTTCTCAGGAAAGGGTGCAGGATCAAGCATATTTTAAAAAAATACAGTTGACTTAAATGAAAAGTTGCAGATTAAAACCCCCTCGACTCAGACAGACCTGTACAGTTGTAATACGGTACACTACTCCAGCTGTGCTCAAGCCCCTCCCTCTGCACTGACCACAATGGACACAACCTGTCCCTGATGTCTGATTTGACGGCTTTTTCCTTTCAAGAGGAGGAACGATTCGCTTCTCTGGCTCCGTCAACATCCAACACCTCCGTCACCCACAGCAACACGCCGGCATGAATATGGATGAGGCTGCCTGACGCTGCACGTTCTCTAACTGCCCAGTGGTTTTCCCGCCAAAATCCATGGCCCACCGTGCGCCGGGTGCAAACCCCCTCTGAGCCGGGGCTGCGCGTGATTTGTTTGTTTAGAAGAGGCTTTTAACCAAAGCTACATACAAACGAGACAGCAGGTCAGACAGGCCCTGGAGCTATTAGAAGTTAAAGGCCTTGCTCAAGGGTCCAGGGGTGACATCACTCTGCCAACCCTGGGATCTGAGCTAACAACCTTCTGCATCAAGAGCTTGTTATCTACCTTACGATGTCTTGTGCTTCTTCTGCTTGGTTTCCGAGAAAGGAGGCCTTTTTTCGGCTGAATGATGTCAACATTTACCTCTCGTTTTCTGTTCTTCTCCTGCCACTGATATATGTACTGTAACGTTAACCACATCTCGCTAGGTGCTGCAGACCTGAACGCTGACACCCCCCCATTCCACCACCCCCATCGCTCTGGGGCACCTGATGATAGAGTGGGATCCGGGAACAGCTCGTCCGCCGTCGGCTCTAAGTGTGCTGGTGCACATGTCAGTGCGTCTCGCTTTGTCGTTTCTTGCCCCGTGGAAAAGCGAGAGAGAGAAAGAGAGGGAGGAATGAAAATGGGGGGAGGAAACATCGATCGGAGCGGTTGCTGGTGGGGAAGCGATTTTCGTTTGTTTCTGCGTTATTTTTGGACCTGCGACAGAATCTCATTGCTATTTTCGAGCATGTTACATTGCAATGCAGACGAATTTGTGTACATTTGTGTTCTGCCAGTCCTCAGGGATCCCCAGAGAGTCCACATTTTTGCTCCCTCCCAGCTCCCAACGCACTTATACCAGGTATTCAGTGTCCTTAATTGCTTGATCGTTTGGATCAGGAGTGCTGGGAGCTGGAAGGGAGCAAAAATGTGGATTCTCTGGGGATCCCTGAGGACTGGATTGGGAAACACTGGATTAAACTGTAATCATGTTTACAGTGAGGTTGGCACAGGTGCACAATGGTTGGCACCATTGCGATCAGGGTTCAAAACCCATCCCGGATCCGAGTACCTGGATTTTGCATGTTCTCCCTGTGTTGCACAGGTTTCTTCTTGCAGACCAAAGACATGCAGTGAGATAAACTGGCATATGCTTAATTTCCCATAGCTTTTGTGTGTGTGTGTGCCCTATGATGGACTAGCATCCAATCCAGAGCATCCCCTGCCTTGTGCCCTGTGCCGCTGGGCACAGACTCTAGGCCCCCCGTCCTGGATTGGCAGCATGAAGGTGGATGGATGGATGGATGGATGGATGGATGATGCACCCATCAGGAATAAGCAGTAACAACAGTAACTTCCTTCAGAAAACGCTTTCGTTCTGAGGGATTAAATTATGGTCTGTATCTTCGTCTGGCTCTGTTTCAGGGTACAGCAGCCCGTCGCTATGGCCTCGTGAGCCAGACAGCATTGAAATTGAGATTGTAACAGCCTCACGCCCCAATCAGCCACCGCGACCTTCCCCAGTAGCGGACATCTAGGAATGCTTTTCATTCCCGTTGCGGGAATCAACTGAAACTTTGACACCAAGTATGATGAAACGTCTGCTTGGCATAGAGAGGGAAAGATGTTACCGAGTTTTGGAGACAGAAGGCTTTTGTGCAGCCCTAATGCTCCTGGAGCGTCTACAGTGTCTACCAAATCACAAATCTTGTTATCATCGCAGGCTGAATGTTAGCCAGGGAACCATCCAGGTGCACCGACAATTTGTGCAAAGTGGATGTTACATGTGCATTCTATTTATTTAGCAAATGCATTTATCCAAAGCAATGTACCTTTTTTACTGAAAAATTAAGGTCAGACAGTCCATGGAGCAATTGGCCTTGTTAGGGACCCAACAATAAAATGACTGTAGACTGTGGGATTTGAAGCAACAACCTTCCGATCACAGTGAGTCCTAACCCACTGAGCCACACACCACCCCCACGTGAACAAACTGACCGTCGCTTACTGAAGGCGAGGACGATGCCAAAGAGTAACAGGACAGAAGATGAATAAGCTTGTCGGAGCCCGTACATCATGTTATCATCCTGCCGCCATCTCCAGGTCCACCATTCCCAACCTGTTGCTACGCCATAGCGGCACTTCCAGGAGAGATCAGCACTTTCAGGAGAGATCAGCACTTCCAGGAGAGATCAGCACTTCCAGAAGAGATCTGCACTTTCAGGAGAGATCAACACTCTCAGGAGAGATCAGCACTTCCAGGAGAGATGTCATTTCGGGTTGTAAATAGATATTTAACCACCAGCACTGAGGAAAGAGAACGAGGTATCATCAATAACGTGGGGGGTCAACTCAATGTAATTATGCCTCCCTCCCCCCCAGGACTGATCCTTCAGGTGAACATGACAACAGCCATTGATTTCACATGAAGTAAAACAATGGATGTCAATGTCGGTGGGGTGGGGGGGGGGGTCCCTCCACTATGTGGAGTATTAAATGGTTTACGAGCCAGACAAGGTGTGGGGAAAGTCACGGCCCCCATTTCTGACTCCCTCCCCCAGGAAACAAGCTGGCTCTCCATCAATAGCAGCGTCATTCTCGAGGGCGCTCCTGTGCATTAGCAGCACGTAAATGGCTTTCTGCCCAAGGTGGACGCAAGCTTCTGTCTTTGTCGATGGAAGGGGAAGGATGTGTTAGTCACAAATGTTTACTCAAGAAGAAGGTATCAGAGAGCAAGGTCTGGCCGTGCGGTGTTTCGAGAGAAAAGGAGAAGTGACTGTATACTATTTATTACTACTTATTGCAATTACAGACAGACAGACAGACAGACACTTCATTAATCCCACCGAAAATTGCAGACATATAATAGCATAATACCCACATTATGACCATAAAAATGACATGCAGACAGAAACAGACAGTAACAATAAATAATAGACAGGAGTAAACAGTTACAGTGCAAGAAACATCCAGAAAAACTGAAAAGTATTGATAAGACTGTCACCTAACTTTGCCCTGCCCCTTTAAGCTATGCCCCTTATCAGTTTGGTGACTCAGACAGACAGACAGACAACATTGCAGTTATGTGGGCAAAGCACGACAGGAGTGAAGTCGACGGCAATAGAGGGTGTGAATAAAAGGCGAAACACTGCCCTCGGTGCTGTCCAAAATAAAGTTTGGGTATCTCAGCAGGTGGGGTACCACGCAGACTCTTATTAACTTCACGTGGCTGCTCTGGGAAGCGCTGACTTCAGGAGGCAGGAAGGGTGAGGTCTGGCTCTAAACGGTACGCCACGTGGGCTCGGCGAGGGATTGAGAAGAGCAGAGAGCCCAGAATCGTGCCTGGCGACAACGACGGCATCGCTCCATTAGAACTCCACATAGGACCGACGGCGGAATACTGTGCAACGTTAGGGAATGCGGAGCGAGCACCAGCAAACACACGCGCCTTCGGGGACCCCGGACAGCCGGAGGCCTGCAGTGTGAAACACTGAGCTTTGACCGAGGGTGTTTCAGCGTCCATGACTGTCCAAACAAAAGATCTTAACCTCGAGTCCCTGGGGGACCGTGCAGTGTCAAATAAGCATAAGAAACAGGGATGACCAGCAGTATTTCATGCTGAATACACACACAGTGCCCAGAAATGTTCAAAAATAACATCTGGCATTTGCAAGCGTGTGGGGTATCCATGTTATAAAGCTTGACTTTAATTCACCAAATATGTGGAAAAAATGATCTAGCAAAATTTTTTAAAATCTTGTGACAAATTGAAATGCCCTGGTAACAAAAAACGACAAGTAAGGTCAGGAATTACATATGTCAGATATGTCAGAGAATTGCCTACAAATATATCCCTCGTCATTTTCACTTCATGATGTTCAGGTGCAGTGTTCAGGACTGGTGTCCTGTCTGGTGTGTTCACTTTCCTTATGGCCCTATGTTGCCAGGGAAAAGCAGCTCCCCCCCCAAAAAAAAAACCATACTGGATAAACATGTACATCGATGTAGGAATTCATAGAGTATTCATAGAATATCACCAGTTCAAATCCCAGCATTGGCAGAGTGAAGTCACCGTTGGGCTCCTGAGCGAGACCTTTATCCCCTAACTGTTCCAGGGACTGGCTGACTGGCTGAAAAATGTTCCTTTGTTTTGGATAAAAGTGTCTGCTAGGTAAATAAAATGTAAAACCTGTTCTATAAAACCTTTTTAATGTATGTCTTACATTTGTCATTTTGTCAATATTTTATTGGGCATGAAACTGCACAGCAGAGATTGCGGGGGGTGTAACTGAGTGAAATTCAAAACCCTCTTCCCCAAAATCTATATAAACCCAACAGCAACTGATGCAGTATTAACCGGTACAAGTAGATCTCCCTATTCGCAATGCCCTGGTACTTCTAGACAGCAATGCCATATGGCATCATTCTGGACAGAACATACTGAGGAACTTATGGAAAAAAGGCTGAATGCAGATAAAAGCAGAGCTGAGATGCCCTCAGCAGAGGACTACACAGGATATCACATCATGCACGCTTCACCTTCAGTTCCCATCATGGCAAGGTCCTGTGACGGGTGTCCAGGCCAGATGTTCCTTCTAATTAAGTGAATCCTCTTCAGCTGTCATTCGGGGCAACATCTGTCATGTCTGAAACACCAAAATATGGTAGAAAAGCAGGTAAATATGGAATGTTTTTAGGAAATGCACACCCCTATTTCATTTCTTTTAACTTAGGGAAAACTCTGTTTCCTGTAGTCACCCTTAAATGGAATTACAATACTCCCCTTTGACTTAACATTCTCCCCACAGGTGGATATTTATATGGTCTTCTGGACATATAATGGGCTACCCTTTTATATTCACGAAGCAATGCAAAGGTGGCGCTTGATTGGGTGAGCCACGGACCAATGGCTGAGCTGTGTTGGACCTTTCACCCCCCTCTAAGGTTGCGATATCAAGGTGATTTATAGCACATGAGGGATGTTAGCTTCTGACGTCAGGTGACTCTCTCCTCACTAAAGCCTATTAAAGCTGAAAATCTTTGGAAGGACTATTCCAAGAGCGTTTCAGGATAGCAATTAGTATGCATCATCTTTTTGCTGTGAAACATGCGGCGACGGGCCAAATGTTGATAAAATAACCTCAGGCTCAGTATAAGATACATTCATATGAATCACGGCCCATTATTTGTTAGAATAAATGTAACAGACGTTTAAAAGCTCTATAATATGTTTTACTCTATTATTCATTTACGTACAATGACCAGATGATGAATTGAGGAAACAGACCATAATGCCACAATTCATTGCCTTGGAAACATTAGTCATTCCATTTTCAGCCTCTTCATGATGCTTTAGGATAGAGTCCTTTTCTGCTTCTTAAGGACATTTTGTAGCGTGTTTTAATTAACACGTGTTCGACGCCTGAATCGCTAAGTACGATGTCTCCCTACCAAAGGATCACTTTAACGACCCAATTAAGCATTGAAGTGCAGTGAAGAGGAGCAGACCTCGTGGTTTCTGAAGATCAAGGCACAACATCTTGGGTTTAGGAGAAGACCTGCCCTCGTTTTCAAGCCACATCTGTGGCAAAGGTCAGAGATTAGCGGCCAAAACAATTCCGACAATGCAAGATTGTTGACTGGTGTTTCATTATCCTCCAGTAAAGAGTGTCCCCTGACTTGTGTATTGTTCTTCCTGGAATAGGCTCCAGAGTCTTCAGGACCCTGTACTGGATAAGCAATTTGATAAGCAGTCCTTATAACACCCCCAAAGACCCCCCCTGCCCCTGCCCCTGCCCCGGCCCCAACCCCCATCACGAGGACCCTCTCTCTGCCCTGACAGAAACCAACCCTAACAGAGACCTTGATGGTTTCCTCCATGTGATGAAAAATCTTGAGACCATGTGGTGCAGAAGCTTTTATGGGATGGATGGATGGAGGGATGGAGGGATGGATGGAGTAACTGAATCAGTACATGTAATATCTTTTCGAGACTCAAAAGAAGTATGACATGCAAATTATTATAGGGCACTCTTTAAGGATATCCATCCATCTATTCATCTTCTGTACGATGCAGGGCCGCGGGGGGCCGGAGCCTGTACCTGATGCTATGAGCACAAAGCGGGGAATAACCCACGATGGGGCGCCAGACGTGTTTTCCATTATACAGAAAACCATGTTTCGTTAGTTACTTTATTGCAACGATGCTATGAAAACACAAGATATTAGTCTGCAAGTATGACTCGCCTAATAAGTCAATTGTTGTCAAAAACAACGCTACACAGTTTTTTCATTAAGGTGTATATGTAAACTTTCAATTCTCCTGGGAGATTAATCAGCACAAAAAAGTTAAGCAATTCCAGAAGGAAAAATGCAATTAAGTAAAACAAATTAACACCATGCGTCATCGCATGGCATGTTCTTTCCTTCAGACGTGCGTCCGTATTTTAAAGGTTATGAATGATACTGCGGAGAGGAATTACAACATTGTCATGTAATTTTATTCGCAGAATGTCCAGATTTTATAGACATACTAATCCGGTACATGGAGGATATCAAAATATCGCCACGTCATGTTTATTTTACTTTACCTGACTGATTGTGCACGCAGCTAATAAAGGCGCACGATTTCAATTATAATCGTTTTTACTGAATTTTCTGGTGCTTGAATAGTTAATGTGCAGAAGCAACAGCCTGAGCCCATAATAAAACGTAAGAGCGGCTCGCAGTCACTTCTGCCGCTGCACATGTAGCGCGGCTGCAGGCTGCGTCTGCGCGTCTGCGCATTAACATCATAAAGGACGGCATGAATTCACCTAACAGCAATATAAACCCGACATAAAAAGATTTTACATAATCTAAAACAAAAATGTTTATGATGTGCTGCCGTAAGTAGCGCACGCTTCCCCAATCAGGGCCGCGGTGACGCCCCCTAGCGGAAGCGCCGCACGGGCAGATCGGCGCCGCTCCGCCTCGGAGTGAAACTTGTCTCCAGCTGGACCGCGCCGGACCGGAGCTTTTCGTCCGGCGAGTGGGAGAGAAAGAGGGGCGAGAGACGGAAAGGCGGCGAGACGATGCGACGGAAGCAGAAGCGGCTGCTGCAGGTGGCGGGGCTGCTGCTGGCGGCGCTGCTCTTTCTGCCCAACGTGGGTC
Source organism: Mormyrus iriodes (assembly GCA_011763525.2). Taxonomy (NCBI): domain Eukaryota; kingdom Metazoa; phylum Chordata; class Actinopteri; order Osteoglossiformes; family Mormyridae; genus Mormyrus; species Mormyrus iriodes. The sequence goes on along the minus strand of JAAGVU020000062.1, from coordinate 1,331,426 downwards.
TCTGGTCCCTGTACCGGGACCGGGTGTTTGAGAACTCGCCGGGGGTCGCGGATGGACCGGCGGGCGTCGCGCAGCTGCAGGTGAGGGAGCCGTGCGACCCGGTGCGTGCGCCCGCCTGCTTCCGAAGGGCTGGCCGCGGAGCGGACGGCAGCCGGCGCCGGGGAGAGGGCGGCGCTCGGACGGCGCCCGTGCGGCGCGGAGCCGCTCCTGCCGTTCCTGCCGTCCCCCAGTCCTTTCTAGCCCGAACCCTCCTCTCCCAGCCCGGTCTCTGGCATGTGGTTGGTCCCGGTCCTACGTGATTTCGCGGCGCCGGCGAAGAGGCCAGAGACACCGCGGCGGGACCGACTCGCTTTACGGAAGTCGGCGCTTCCCCGAAAAACTTTTGCGGCGCCTCTTCGCCGAACCCGCGGCTGTCCGTCCCCGGGGCTCCGGCTTCGTGTGTGTTAGCGGCCGGGGGTCGCCGCAAGAGCAGCCGGCAGGCTCACCCTCTGCCCCGGCGGGGAATTGCGGAGCCCCCACCGGCTTGCCGTGCTTTCTGTAGCCGGAACAGGCGCGCTGTCAGCCGGCGGACCGTCGGCGCGAGCCGCGGGACCCTGGAAGATTAAGCGGAACTTTAAATGATCCCGGTCTAGGCCCTATGCAGTCACCTTTATAATGCAACTAGTTACAAAACGGTGATCAGTTTTCTGCATTTATTGACAGGAAAAGCAAATGAATGTTCTCGAATAAGACTGTATGAGACTGCGATTATACAAGGTCTCTTTTTATCCAGCTTGTATGAATATTTTTAGATGTGTTGAGGTGTGTTGCATTAAATTAAGCAACAGTTGGGCGGTACTTTTTAATTTGATGACCCTGTATAATTTGATCCCCGGGATTAACCCAGAGCACTAAGCATTTCCCCCATATTAGTTAGGATTGTCGAGACTATGGGCTGAGATTAATGTCGGTCAGTTTTTTTAATAGCGCTTTTCAGGGTAACGAGTTTAGGGCTGGTTTGGCGTGCAGCTGGAAACCCGATATTGCATGGTCTCCGTACCCTGGCCTGGTGCGCTGTTAAGGTTGTCTGGGGCATCACGGTCTGCTTGAATTTGAAAAAGACGATTTAATTGGACTAGTTCTTAGTTTATTTTAAAATAAAAACATAACTTATTAATGAAGTTTTAATACAGACTTCAAAACCTGAAAATAGTTTAAGAAGACCTAAAGCTCAATGCACAAAACCAAGACCGTCATGTAGGGTTACTGCATTTTCATTGTGTTCCTGCTCGCCTTTCCAATAAGTGTGTGTGTGTGTGTGTGTATGTGTGTATATATATATATATATATCATCTAAAAATATTCATACAAGCTGGATAAAAAAAGACCTTGTATAATCGCAGTCTCATACAGTCTTATTCGAGATATATGTATATTAGACGTGGTTATTTGTGTATTACGTGGCTGCGGTTAATAAATGATTCCTACTGAAGATCCGGGCAAATTTTTAAATTATTTTTACAATGTAGTGTGATTGGTCAGTTTTAATTAATTTAATTTTAATTTGGTCTGGTTATCAAAGCTATTCATCTTCTGAAAACTCTTTATATACATGGAACAGGCAGAGTTCTATTATTGACTGAACTCTGATACAGAGAATGTCAGACTCGTCAGGGTTCGTAAAAGGCAGATTAAATAGAGGGGAAATATTACGTTGAACCCCTTTCATCAGAAGAAAATATAGATATCCATAATTCCTCCTTAGTTCTGGCACAGTAAGATGAAATTTTATCACAGATGGTTGTTTTCTCATTCAGATTCTGTCCCTGTGTGCATTTTGATTTGCAGGCGAAAAGGTGTCTTTAAGTTATAAGCCGATTAAATCTGACCGACTCTTGCATGTTTTTCTCTCTGGATCCATTTGTCCAAATCAGAAGGACATTTTCTTTTCCGGTAAATAATTTAAGGCCTTATATTTAGCAAAGATAAATATTAGCAGTGTTTTGGGGCCTGCGGGCAATTTCAGTGTTTGATGTGTTAATCTTTCAGAGTTAGATGCTATGAGACCTAAGTCTTAGGTTCTCCCCCCAAAATGTCATACATTCAGCTTGCTTCTGTTCCCCTGGATCAGAGACCGAAACTGACACACAAGAGGTGTTTGTTCACCACAAGGCGGAGAGAGGCAGCCTTCTCTTTCTCAGACAAGGGTCGCCTTTTTCCCCGGTGGGGGCTCCAGCCAGGGCCGCCCGTGTCCCGGCCTGATCTGTATGCTTCTCAGGCTTCTGGATTCTCAAGCAGGTGTTTTCGAAGGCTGAGCTTAGCGGAGCGTCTCCAGGGACCATTTTGAGGGGGGTGATGATGGGACCCGAATGGTTAAGCTGAGGGTCACTTTAAATGTGACACACCTGGACTTTGTACATGTGGCCAAGTTGGACATTGATGAGAGCTTCAGAAGACAGCCTCAGAACCTTCTTCTCGATGTGACCTTGTAGCATCAAGCTTTTGTCTACTGGCTTAGTGGGTTAGACTTGTGCCTGTGATCAAAAGGTTGCCAGTTCAAATCCTGTGCTTGGCACAGTAGCACATCTCTGCCAGTCCTTTGAGCAAGGCCCTTAAAACCCCCCAAAATATTCCAGGGCTGCTGGATGGATGGCTGACCCTGCGTTCTGTTTCACTCTCACCTCTGTATGCGATTGATATTATTAATAGTAATTATTAGCCATGTATTTTAGCTGTGTCTCTCTAAACATCCCTGCAAAGACAGTTGTACTTCCAGGTACTTCAGCCATCCATGAGTGGGACAGGCTCGATGGTTAAGTGGGAAGTGAATGTTAACAATAGGTTTGTGCGCGCTGGCAGTGAAACAGATCCTGCCAGTTTAGGCATCCATCTGCTGTGCCCTCCTGGGTCCTTACCGGCTTTCGATAGAGTAACAGGCAACATCAGAGCTGGGGGGGGGTGGGTGTCACCAGCAAGTAGGCAGAATGCGGGGGTGGGGATACTTGCTCGTGAAACAGTCCCAAAGAAACCGGTTTGGTAGGTCTCTTCGCCTGGGTTGCATTAGTATCCTCAAGCGTGTTTTTGTTTCGTGATGCTAAGCTTGGCCTGGTGTGCCTCAAGTGTCAGTTGTAATTGAATAGATTTTCCAGGGGGGTTCAGACATCAGCACTGTCACACAGTATAAGCTATAAGCTTCGTCCAGGAAGAAGCTTTGCAAACTCTTGTCCTTCGTTATTGTCTTCTGTTCTCAGAATGTAACATGTTATCCAGAGATTAATGCACACATAAGGCATCCAGTTTAAGTATCTTCACTCAATCCTGAGTGTCACATCTGAGTTACCTGCTGCTAAACTATTTTACATGCTGTGTGTTATGTACAGAAAGTTTATATTCAATTTTGTTACATGCAGATAGTCCACATACAGCATTCCATTCACCCTATTTTTGTATGTACTGTGTATCTGCCCTCTTATCGTGTCCTGTGCACTATGTATGGTTCGTGTCCAACCCCCACATTTGCACTCGTGTCCTTAATCCGCACTTTTCCCCTGTAACTGTGTACATACAGCCCCCATGTGTGTTATGTTGCACCGTGGTCCTGGGGAAATGACGTCTCGTACCGCTGTATACTTGTGTATGGCTGGCACGACAGTAAAGTCCATTTGACTTGACCTGACTTGATTTGACTTGAGTAACGTTGAAGTTAAAGGTCCATTTTGTTCGGTGCCCCAGCCTTCAGGCTTTGAGCGTTGATTAGTAACCTGAGGTGATCGTACATCCAGTTTCTCAAGGCAGCGACACCTTGTAGCTCCTCTATGCTTTCTGGGTGTGTCTCTGCCGAAGGGACAACAAACTCATATGAAAATCAGATTTTACGTAAGTCGGATTTACCTTCCCCTACCGTTCAAAACACCCGATACCAAAAAAGCACTTAAGTCAAAAATACTCTAGTAAAGCATATCAAAGAACACATTCAGTAAATGAAAAGGTAAAATTTTAATTTACCTTTTGCGTTAATGTTTGTGTAAACTGTCTCAGATTTATTTATTCATTCATTTTTGCATAAGTCAGGATTTTACGTAAGTCAAACAGGCTGTATACCAAAACACTGCAGTAGATGGACGTGTGAGTGTGTGCGCGCACGCGTGTGTATGCGTGTGGTGCAATTTAATTCCAACTTGGGAATATGTAGTGCAGCAATAACGGAAATTGATGTCAGAGCTTCATGTGAGATGGTCTTGTTCTTTCCTTCTGAGTAGGGCACTAGCCTGAACTTCTAGAAAATTCATAATGTATTAATTTAACAAATGACAGCAAATTGCCCCAGTGAAAAAAGCATGGCCCATGTGAACATTGACCGTAATATTGACACTGGAAGGTGATAATGTGGACTTGGCTCTCGCCATCTTCATGATTGTACCGCTAAGAGCGGTTTGAGTGTTATTGGGCCACATGTAAATCACTCAGGGGAAATTATTAACCCAAATAGAGAACTGTGCAAGTTACTTTGTGTCAAATGTGGAAAGCGTAAATGACCCCGCCCAAGGCGTTCCTTCCTCCAGCTGCCAGTCTTGTTGGATGCAGTGCCACGTTCGTCACACGTCTTTCTGTTGGTAAGGTTTGGGTGCAGCTATCACGGTTGATACTATTCTTAGTTTGAGATTTTGAAACTTTCTCCCCTCCCACATTTTTTTTTCTTTCGTATCTCTCTTCATTTCAGATCGAGTAGCTCAGGTTTGGCTGGGTGATAAAGGTGCGACATTCATAATCAGCTGACGCATATACCTGAATGACTTTCCCGTGTCGATTTTGGTCTTCATTTAATGGAAGGTGATGGGGGAGAGACGCCCCCCTGGAAATGGGCTGTAATCCACACTCGGACTTGCTCAGAGTGTTGACCTTCTGAGGGACTGAGTCATTTGAAGAGGCGGTGATGCCTGGGTTAGGGTTATGGTTAGTGCAGATGACTCTGAAGATCGAGGTCTTTATGTCTACAAACGTGATCGGCGGGACCGCGCTCCTGGGCCAGACCCAGCTTGACGTCCTCAAACGGAACTCTACCACCTTCATCTCCATCGGGTGAAGTTCTTTAGATGCAAGGCAGCCCCCCCACTGTACTCCTGTTTATTTTTTAGCTTCTGTCACCTGCTCAGAAAACATATTTAAAAGCATGTTCGCAGCTGTTTTTCGCCAGGAATAATTTTGACACCTGAGTTGCTTGTATGCTGTGCTGTGGTTGGCAAATGGGATCGTTAAGTTCTCTGTATCGGGAGAAGAGGCCGGTGTCTGCATTCCCTGGATCTCTTAAGGCCTCACTTGAATTGGGAGACGTGGCTTTTGAAATCCTATTAGCTGCCTAGCAGGATACATGGTACCTGTTTGTTAAGCTTGTTATCAGACTGGCCAGCCTTATGGGGTGATGATCCTTACAGCTCTCTCCTCAGCAGAAGTCACAAATATTCCTGAAACAAAAAACAGTTCTTGTGCGGTTATGGTGCCGGTGAGTAGATTGTGTACATGCAGTGCTCACAGAATGTCTTGGATGTGTGAATGTGGATGCTTGCTTAATTCAGTAAAAATATTGCCAATGTATTGTTTTTCAAACAGGATTATTACTTTATTCTTTGGTCTGTAAAAATAAATAATCACATTAGAATCAACCAGTAGTTTTAAGTAAAACCTTCATTTTCAGTAGTAGAAATAGTTATAAAAGAGCTGTTCTAAGGTAACAAGTTCACTGACAAGCATCATTGGGTCCTTTTTAATTAGTAACACCTTTGCAATAACATGAAACACCAAACATTTGTGTTTAGTGTCCCTTTGGGAGCCAGTGACTGCAATTGAAGAACAAGAACAGAGCTGAGTGATTCAGTCAGAAAATTATGACACTTAATAAAAGGAAAATGCCTGTACAGAAGATGTGTGTAGATGCGTTAAACCTTGCTTGTCAATGGGCTTTTGTTATGAAACCCATAAAGTTTCAACGTTTTTACTGAATTAAGCCAGCGGCCTGACGCTGTGAGCGCTGGATGATGCTGATCTGTATGAACACTGGTAAGGCGTCTGATAAGAGGCCTGCTTTCATTACCCAGCACTATAAAGTCAGGAGCCGTCTGTGAAAGAACTTTTTACTCTTGGATCAACCATCACTCCCATTTTTGCCCTAATTTTTTATAATAACCCAAAAGAATATGCCTAGAGACCTTGGAAAGCCATGATCTCCTCACCCATTACTGTTAAACACATTCAAAGCTGTAGATGGGCGTTTCCTGTACGATCACTTCAACCTTTTGAGCATTAATCGTTGCACTTGTAAGTAATTGACTGCTTGTGGGTTGTTGTAATGCATTCATGTTACCAGGTTTTATGCCTCTATGAGCAGTCTGGCTTTGCCAGGTTACCATGTCATCTGGGTGCTGGACTGTATGCCAGCCAATCAGGTCTGAGCCAAGCCGGCGTCACTATGGTCATAGCACAGGGAGGTGGGGTCTCCAGATCCTCCTGGAAAGGGTGTCGCCACGTCGGGCCGGCCAAGCCGCTCAACCGCAGCAGCTCATGACTTCTAGAGTGGTGGTTTTGAACTGGGCTGCATTTGTATTCGGTCATTAAGTTGCAACGCAAAATGTAGAAGTTCTGAGCCGAATTTATTTAATAAAAAAAACACAGTGCAGTAATAGTCAGTAGCACAGTAGCAGGACGCCTTCATGCGCTGTCAGAAACACCTTAAAAAAATCCCTCATTAGAAAAAAATTTCAAAATATTTTCTTAACCCCAAACATCGTTACCCCCTTTGGGTCACAACCCACCAGGCGGAAGGCTGGAGAACTTTGGCATTCAGTTGAGACATGAATTTGCCTTTTTGCTACTTGATTTTCTGCATCAGTCCCTTCCGGTAGGGTTAGACGTAATCGCTAATCTAGGACCTGTTCATTTCGGGGTGGCTCTAGCAGTCCGTATTGTTAACCTGTCATCCGGCTCCAAATGCCTCATCGCTGTGGCGACACGGCGGCGTCGATTTGCCCAATTTGCAGCCCTTCTCTGCCTCGATGGGCATCGTTTGTCCGTTCGAGAATCATGGTCCCCAGAATCCGCCCCGATCGGTTTCCTCGACAAAGGCGTGCCGGAACGCTGCCCCTTCTGTTTGTTCCCTGCAGATGCTCGGCGAATCGCGCGTTAAAAGGGTACATTAAAGTTAATTAAAAATCACTCGGCCGCGTGAAATTGCCCGTTTTTCAGTCCACGCTTTTAGTCTAATTCTTCCAGCCAACCGTCATCTAGAAGAAGGAAATAAAAACAAGGATGATTCTGTCTGCCTGGCTTCTCCAAGTGTTTGCACTGTGTCCCGAATGCTAATGGCGGGGGCACTAATTCCATCATTGTCACTTGCTGCCCGCCGTCACGGAAACGCGCTCGCCATGCTGATTTTTCTTCAAATGGGAATTATCGTTGGCAACAATGGCTGAAAGGCAGCCTTATTTTTAAAAGTATATAATAGAAATGGGATAATTTTCCCGATCAGCTGGACGTTTTTGTTCCCCTCTAAAGGCTCGGTGAGGCTCTGGAAAAGCTGACGGGCTGCTTTTACGGCAGGTAAACATGACAGTGGCCGCTCTCTGTGCCCTAGACTGTCGACTTCCCTCTGTGAACCATCTTGTCTTTTTAAAAGGTTTTTACGAGGTAGGGGAGAAAGAGGAAGATGGGGCTGAGGCTTCCTGTCTTTGTGTGTGACCACCCACGGTCATCTGGTAGACACTGTCTGTATCAGGGGTCAAACTAAGGAGGTTATCAGAGAAAGGTATGAAATTCTTGACCGTGGTGATGGAGTGAGCCTTTTTTCGACATAAATTAATTTGTATAATTGTTTTTTCTTTTATTTTTCTTCACTGTGACAGGGCCTCTGGAAAACCCCAGAGATGATAATGTCTCCTAATTTCAGTGCTACAAACAGGACGTTGGTGGGGGCAGCGTGATTTTTGTGTGTTCGTGTCATGTCTGCCTGCAATGATCCAACTCATGTAACTACTTAAGGCAGTTGGGGCTGCTCTCGAAGCACAAGATTTACAGTGAGCCACATAAATGGGTGGCAATGTAAGACCGCATGTCCCATGGATGGCATTGGCTGCCATTGCTGGCTAGATCTTGCGCGTTTTATTGTCCACTCTGGGGTCCAGGACAAGCCATTTCATCTCCTGTGCAGAAGGAGAAGGTTTGTGAAGACGTCGCCCCCTGGCATCCTGTCTTTCCTCATGTTTCTCTCTTTTTATATATGTATATAAAAAAGAGAGAAACATGTATATATATTATATAGAAATATATATATTTATTTTTATTAAATTTTTTTTCTTCTTCTGGTGAAGAACTTTCTTTCCAGCTGAAAAATCTATTGAGAGAGAGAGAGCTGAAATCGCAAAGGCATAGAAATGGGCCTCCAGCCCCCACAGTACTACCTTCTGCTGACATTTACAGAAAATCTGTCTCAATATCTCAATTCACATTCAATCCCCCCCCAGAACTGCCGACACTTATTCAAAGTACCATTTCTATATTCATATTTATAAATGTATATTTAATTTTTGAATTTGTGAGTTTTTCAGCCTCATATTCATAAGTAAATATTTTCGTATTAGCACACACACTTTCTCAGCTAGCTTAATATGATTTTGTAAGTAATGCCGTCTCCCTGGTAACCACGGAATACGCTTAGCGCTCCCACTGAAACTTTCTTGGTTGTTTCCCTCGGTAACAGCGACAGAATGGATTCCAGGTTGGTTAATTAAGCCTCAGTTAAAGCTGGTTAATGGCGTGTGAGCAGATGCTGACCGAGCAGTGAATTTGAACCGCGACCTGACCTCCGCGGAGATCCTCCTCCATACGTCGCCGTTTTGGATTCAGGCTCGACTTCGAGTGCGTCTCTTCATTGCTGAGATGTTCTCTACTCTGTCCGGGGGGGGGGGGCCGCGGCAGGATGGGTCCCTTGTCTCAGGCAGCATATGTTAACACTGGCAAAATGATTGAAGTGCAGCTTCAAATAGATGGTAGATATGGCTTGAAAGAGCCTGGAGCTGCGACGGGTGTGTGGCGGTACAGAGGGGCTGTTTGACAGACAAGCCCCCCCCCCCCCATCTTTGCTGATAAGAACTAATAAAACATTGATGCTCCCCTTTTGATAAATTATGAAGCTGGCAATTTTTTTGTCTGTAACTTTAATAACTGACTGTGTTGCTGGGTGTGTCACTTCAGCCCGGTGTAACGCACTGTTTTCTGTGTAATTCTGGTAGACAAGCCAACCGTCTGTGCCAGAAGCTGATTCTCTTACATATAAGCTGGTAGCTTCTTAATATTCTTTTGGCTGCACTGCTGTTCTTTTATGACATTATTTTTCAGATGGCTTCTGTGTCTTTAAGAATTTATTCAAAGGGTTTAAAAAAAGAACGTTCCAAGTAGTGCCTTTTTAAATCACCGCTATCATCTTATTTTGTCAATAATTTCATGTCATTCAGTGAAAATAACCCTTAGCCTATCTCCTACACAAGTTCCTGTTTGTCTTTAACAACTAAGGAATATTAGGCACGTAAAATAATGTTGTTGTTGCTGCTGCTTTGTAATTCATTATTAAAAATAAAAGTTAAATATGGATCGAGGGATTGTTATCAGAAGCGATTATCGTTGCAGGACCCGGTTTGTAGGGCGTAGAAGCTTTCAAAAGGAACACCATTAGCAAACAGTGGAATTAATGCAGGTGATTATCTTATGTGGCTTAACGTGAGGGGTGAAGGTGTGGCCTTCCTAGGGGCAGAGACGTGCACAGGCAAGTCAAAAAAAGCTTCGTTAATGTCTCAGCCAAGTACGACACACAATGAAATGAAGTAACATTCCTCCCGAGCTCCGGGTGCAGCATCATGCCAGGACTAACATTTACATTTTCATTCAGCTGACTCTTTTGTCCAAAATGACGTACAGGCAAATAGCAGATTACTAATGTGCTGTTGAAGAGTCAACTAAGCATAAGTGCAGCTAGGCTGAGCTTCCAGGGGATGGCTGCGTACGGGCGTCAGGAGCCACAGAATATCTTCTAACACAGCATTACTGTGCTAAAAAAATCCAATATAGGTGACAAGCACAGACATTCACTCGAACTGTGAATTATTACTGATCCCAAAGATTATGCTTATTATTTTCCTCTGAGTCCCGGGAAACCCTGCCAGTCCCTAATTCCTGCCACTGCTGTCGCCCTGCCCACAGTTTGTCTCGTTTCGAGTTCCTCTGTTCCTCACCGTTTCGTTCCTCTCCACGGCCGCCGTTCTGTTAGCCTTATCTCCCCTCCTGTACCCAAACTCACCTTCGTCCCTTCCTCCCCTCCCTGCTTCACATAACTGCCTTTACTGCTCTCATGTTTGCATACGGCTGAAAGTGCTCTCTGCCTCTGTGTCCGGATTACTCATCTGCTACACGGCAAATAAATGTTCATAACACAGAAGTCTGCTCTATAATCACTGCGTTGAACAGCTTATAGACTGTTCCCAAGGATCTTTTGTAAAGGCAAAGCTTTATTTGACATAAAATAATAATGGAAACTGTATGATCCAGACCCACTATTGTCGAGACCCGAGGCTCTTGCTGGCTTTTAACGCCTCAAGGCTGTTAAGTTGTTCACACATCGAAATGACCTGGTGAATTTTTATGCTTTTTTTCAAAGGGTATAACTACTCTGATCTGCACTGAGAACATCAAAATGCGCATTAAGTAACATGCTTTATGGAAGCAAATTGGATTAA
>JAAGVU020000062.1:1301480-1311499 GCA_011763525.2 Mormyrus iriodes | reverse complement strand
AGTAATTCCAGTAGAGTACAGTAATGCTAATGACAGTAAATACCAGTACAGTAATGCTAATGACAGTAAATACCAGTTCAGTACAGTAATTCCAGCAGAGTACAGTAATGCTATTGACAGTAAATACCAGTTCAGTACAATAATTCCAGTAGAGTACAGTAATGCTAATGACAGTACATACCAGTTCAGTACAGTAATGCCAGTAGATAGGATGTCTTATAATCCAGATTCATCCTTCTGTTTTTATGTATAAAGGGCTGGCTGCTAACTGCTAACCAGGTGAGACAAATCTGTAACCTGCCAGCACAGGCTCTGAGGGCTGAAGCTGCTGTAGGCTTCTCAGCTGTGCCGCCCGCACGCGGGGCTAATCACGCAATTCAGCGGCACACCGGTAGGCCGCACTCTGCTCTTTAGGCAGATAGTGATTTCAGCAGCACCTGCCCTGCACACCTAGTTTTACAGTGGTGGGACGGGTGGGTATCTGTAACTTATGGTCTGATACTGTTGTTAAAATAGCAAGTAAATTCTCCAAAAAAAGGAACAAAATGCATTTGAAACTGTGATTCTGTACTCCCAGCTTCATTATTGTTGACATCGTCACCGTGGCAATGTATATGTCAGACCTGCCACATCACCAGGCCCATGAAGCAGCTCAGAAAGTCCCGGCTTCTTATTTAAAGCCAAACTTACAACTTTGTCATGGTACTCGGTGTTTTTCAGCAGTAAATCGTCCTTAATACATGCAGGACTGGCTTTAAGGTTGCAATGGAATTCCGTGGTTAAAATAGGGGCATAAATTTTAACTTGCATCTGTCCTTTTCCTTGCACAGCATCCTTCTGTGGGGTGGGTTGCTGGTTCAAATCCCAGGGCCAGCAGAGTGATTTCAGCATTGGGCTCCAGAGCAAGGCCCTTAACTCCAGTTAGCCCTGGGGCTGCTCTTACCCTGCTTTTCCAATTGCACACCGCTTTCGATAAAAGTCCATAAATATGCGTTTGGCTCATTCATAAGCTTGGGGAGAATACTCCTGCCACTGCAGTGTTACGTCCCCCTTAATTGGTTTTAGAATGAGGTTAAATGTGAACAGTTCTCCTGTATTCTGTATTACTCCCTGGATCCTGGCCCTCTTTGCTGAAAGGCTTCCTGAAGGAGTTGCAATTCTGCGGCTTCGATATTCCACCAAGAGTCCGGGGTTAAATTCAGCCCCTCGCTCTGGTGACCCGGTATCACACCGCAGGTAATTGCGGGGTAATGGAGTCATTTCCTTAAGAGATGCGGCAGGGCTCAGGGCGTGAGAATTCATCTCGACGAGCGTCCGACAGTGAAAGACAGGAGTGATTTTGAAGCGTGTGGTTAATCCCAGGAGAGAGGCACTTCCTGCTACGATCCAGCCGCTGGGGGCCCAGGATCAGAGAAGGTATTAATGCCCTGTGTATGCGGTTTCGTGCAAGTGCTTATGCGAAGGCCATTTTCATGTCTTTATTAGACGGGGCTCTGCGATGACACCCGCATCGCAGAATGCAGCGCGCTACATCAGAGGATTTTTAAAGATCTCAGTGGCCGTGCGAGTCTGGAGGCGTTTAAATTTCTGTGTTCATTCCCGGAGGACGCAGCCCGTGTTCTGAATTTGAATAGTTCTCAAATGCAGTGGTGTCCAATAGCTGCTGGGCGGGGTGCCAGTCCATCAATGGACATGCGTGTAAGAAGCAATGCATGAACATGTGTTGTATCATCATTATTATTAGTATTTTTATTATTATTATTAATGATAATAATAATGTGTGTGTGTGTGAGAGAGAGAGAGAGAATTTCGCATTTACAGCATTGTATTGATTCACAATACTCCATGACACTGGTATACTGCCCTAGTTGCTGAGTTTGTGGTGATACAAGATGATTTATTATGGATGTTGTGTTTTCCGTGGCCCTCTTTAGCAGGAATAGACGCGTCTAAGCCTCCTAGGCACAGTTTGCTACCTGTTGCTGCCATTGAGCTCTTAATTAGCCTTCATTAAGCTGTTTGGTAGTCATTCAAATCAAACAACTTATGGCTGGGGCGTATGCGGCCAAGATGGACATGAATCTTCCAATGAGTGCAGGCCTGCACATCACCCTGCCTCTTCTTAAAAATTTGCGCCGTGCCGTTAAATGATCGATTTCATTAATTGATTGCACTTGGCCCCTAAACAATTCACCCAGATTGAATCGGATGCAAATTTAAGTGTGTTCTTAAATGGGAATTGGGTAACTGGGGCATATCTTAATGTGACAAAGGTGACTGTGTACTATATCAGATTGTCAGCAATACTATTTGGCTAGACTTAAATAGTGCAAATTAAGCCGACAGCTCAGTCAGGACTAATGAATTAAGAACTCAGCAGTTGGAAAATCCAGCACGCCTTCCAGCCCAGGGGACCGAAGCGTTTCCATCCCTGAGTTGTAGGATAATTGTCTGAATGGGAGTTTTTTACTTAGTAGGTTCATTGTCAATTAGAAGCTTTTTTTTTGCCTTCTCTCTTCACACCTCTGATTACAAAAACTTCTTGTCAATCATCCCTGGGATGTGTGAAAATTGTTTGAAATGGTGGTGCGTTCAAAAGACCCCCTTTGCCAAGTTGAGGGCAAACCTGAGCCAAGCTCATCAGGTGCCATTGCGTGGAATACCCACTTGAATTAGGATCCTTGAATCGGAATGTGTTATTTCCATGGCAACACTGCCTTAAATGCCAGATGAATGTGACTTTGATGGAAACATCCTCGTTTAAGAACGTTTATCTTTGTCAAGAAACGGGTCTGTTGACGACATTTCAATAGCTGTATCTGCAGCCCCCCCGTTAATAAAAACGTATGTATTTCTACAGCAGACAGCCATTTATAGAACTCGTGATTAATGGACTCTATTTTTTTTAATGGGTTATCAGTTTTTATACAAAATGAACCTGTTTGAGCTTGACACAGTAACCTTTCTCCTTGTCACTTCGTGATATGAATTTGCACTGGGAGGGTAATGGCTTTGACTGTTGTATTATGGTCCTGTCAAAGTATTTCTGTTCAGATGAACAAAAGCAGTCTCCATTTGGTCACTTCATTACGGCGGTTTGTCACCTACATCTGTCTTCTTGGGTTATGAACATGCCATAGGTGGCCTATTGGTTTAGGCCATGGATTGACCATAACTTTGTTAGTTTGAGTCCCGGGAGCCTTAACAAAGAATAATTCACTGAAGGCTAGGAGACTGTGTCTGTTCCATGTGGCCATCAGGCTGAACTATTAGATGGAGAGTTAAACTTGTGTATTTTCACACAAGCTGGAGGCTTGATCTAAGTTGTTTTCCACCTTTCCAAATGTCACAACAACCCTCCTATTTACCAGGATTCACGTCACACCTGGTTGTCCTCCCAGATATTCCATGGGGCTTCCAAATTTTGTGCAATACTGTAAAATTCCACAAGGGGGCTGCCATCTGAATATTAACATTTTATTTATTTAACAGACGCTTTTATCCAAAGCGATGTATGTGTTTGTATGTTAGTTTGTGAAAGCAGGGTCAGACAGTCCCTGCGGCAATTGGGACTAAGGGGTTCGCTCAATGGTGACATCACCCTGCCGACCCTGGGATTCGAACCGGCGGCCTTCCAGTCACAATATTGTAACCCACCTACCCACAAGCACACCCTCAGAACTGCAACGTAAATGAAGGATGAAATCTGGACGTGTATCTGGGTCGCACAGGTCAACTTGTTCGTACATCTGTCCATCGATCACGAGCGAGGCATCTCACACTCTATTAATTAAACATGAAAACAGAGAAGCTGCATGCAGGAAGACCAGCGCTCAACTCCCCCCCTAACACCCCTCCCAAGGTCATAAAGAACCGAATTTCCATACTCTTGCCTAATTTGTGGTCAAAAGTTCGGAAGCTAACTTCTCAGAGACGCCTGGCGGGGTCTCCTCTCTAACGGAAGAGCAGCCGCTGTCAGCCGCGCGGATCACAGTGGAGCTACATCTTGTTCATCCCCATCCGCTCGTCAGAGAGCTCGCTCGTTCCGTTTCAGGAAGACGTGTGTTTTCATGCTCGTCTGTTTATTGGAGAAGACGACTGAAGTTACGACACCGCCCCAGCTTTTCATTATCTCCTGTTACCTTCCAGTAGATGTAAATCTTTTCTCCTCCAATCTAGTCAATATGGCCCTTCGCTCTGACATAATTATGATGAGATGAGCTTTAATCCTGTTATGTTGCCCCCCCCCCCACCAGCATCCTGAGTTATCGATGGAAACTAAAGCTTTGTTTTTTTTGAATGGATGTTCCTGACATGTCCTGTGTCAGATAAATGGCTGGATGGGAACGCTGTGGCTTATTGCCATGTGTCTGCGAGTTGTACCTGAATTAAGCGTCTGTCTGCCTATCTGAGGTGTGTGTGTGTATGTGTGTGTGTGTGTGTGTGTGTGTGTGTGAGCAGTTGTCAAATCTGATTCCTCTGCAGTGTCTCCAAGCAACGGAGCCACTGAGGTTCGGGGCGGGGGTGTCTGAGCAGCTGCTTCTGGCTTTGGGGGGATGGGGTCAGTCTCACCCCATTAGAGACCTGCTAAAGTGATGAATGGCGTGGACGTCGGCCTACTCCTCCAGGGACAGTCTCCTCAGACTTCTCAGTGGCCAGCTCACCATGTGGTTTGCATTTCCTGCCATCAACAGGGACTGGTGACATCACATGCTTTTCAGCTGGTCCACTTTCCCCCAAAAACTGGCATTGACCACATTCCCAAGCATGTGATCAACAGGAGCAGTAAACGGGGCATAGCAAGTTCTCCATTAATTAAAATAAATCAAATGTGTTTAAGCCCATTTCATATCCTGAGGCTCTGCCTTCCTGTTTCCTTGCCTGCGGACTGAACAAGTAAATACATTTCTCTCGTAGAGCTAGGTCGCGGTTGGTACAGAAAAGGTGTCCTTTTCCCATAATCCCTTTCTGTCATCGACGGCGATGATGGCGATCAGCCCGCCACAGACCCCGTGGCCGTGACCCCGCTCCCATTCACTACCGTCCAGCTGAAGTCAATTGATTCTGGCAAGATGTGTCCCGATTGCTCAGAAGGGCATATGAAGTTTTGCATCTTTTAATGCAGCTTTTAAAATATTCAGCTTATCAGGTACCAATCTTCACTGCGTAGAATATTCTGATTATACTGATTTCTGTAAATTTGATTATCTTTTCTACAAGATTTGACCGCTTCTGGGCCTGTGAAATTTAAAGCTTCGTTTTTAAAGACTAGTCACACTGCGGCTGACACAGGAGGTTCATTTTTCCTCTGATGCCTGGGTCTGGGAGCAGATATGGCAGGTGGTTGAACCAGAAGGCATTTGAGTCGTCCATCACTTCCCTGACACCCTTCTGCTTTCCTGTTCCTCCTCCGAGTTCTTCCCAGGCCTAAGGATACATCTTCGGTCTCCTGCGGTTCTTGCAGCTCCCTGTTGTGTACGAGACTTTGCTGTCTGTATTCTACAGTCCATATCCACTCCATAAAACTTGCATTCAGCATTTGGCTCCCTCTCGCTCAACACTTTGACTTCTCTGAAGGTTTTTTTTTAAGGTCTCACGTCACTGCTTTCCTTTCCTTGTCCAACTTACAGAGTCCTCCAGTGAAATATCTCTGGTCCATAGACTGACTCTCCTCCTATTACTGCCAGAATACCTCCAGGCCACTGGAGGGCGCCGACTGTAATTAACCACATGTCTCTCTCTACCTGTCAGAGCACCTGAAGGCCTCCTTGGAGGAGTACATGGTTCGCATGCCCAAAGTGCGGATCTTGCGCACCAAGAAGAGAGAGGGTCTGATCAGGACAAGGCTACTGGGAGCCTCAGCAGCCAGGGGTGAGGTCATCACGTTCCTGGACTCCCACTGTGAGGCCAACGTGAACTGGCTGCCCCCCCTGCTGGGTAAGTGCTGCCTCAACACGTTCAATCTTCAGTGCCTGTGA
Source organism: Mormyrus iriodes (assembly GCA_011763525.2). Taxonomy (NCBI): domain Eukaryota; kingdom Metazoa; phylum Chordata; class Actinopteri; order Osteoglossiformes; family Mormyridae; genus Mormyrus; species Mormyrus iriodes. The sequence goes on along the minus strand of JAAGVU020000062.1, from coordinate 1,305,521 downwards.
TCAGAAAGTCACAGGTTCAAATCCTAGGGTCAGCAGAGTGATCACCTTTGGGCCCTTGAGCAAGGCCCTTAATCCTGCTCCGGGGGGATGTATTTCACTTTGGATAAAAGCATCAGCAAAATTAGTGAAATGTTAAATGAAGAGAACAGTGTTTCCCACGGTCCATGTTTTCGCTCCCTCTCAGCTTCCTGCCAGACAATCGGTTTGAAAAGCACTGGTATAGGGTAGTGTCTCCCAACCTGATCTTCGCTGTCCCCCAGACAGTCCACGTTTCTGCTCCCTAGGGACCTGGAAAGGAGCAGAAATGTGGACTGTCTGGCAGGGAGCTGAGAGGGAGCAAAAACATGGACTGTCTGGGGATATCCGAGGACCAGGTTGGAAAACGCTAGTATAGAGGACATGCTGTTCTGGGTGCAGGTATTGCCCTTGCCCACTAGGGTGGCCTCTGTCTCAGCTGAAATTAAGGGCTGTGCAGGGTCCTTGCCCGTCTAGGACCGTGCAAGAAGTCACTTGTAAGCCTGTGTCCCGCCCGTCATAGATCGGATTGCCCAGAACCGCAAGTCTATTGTCTGCCCGATGATCGACGTGATCGACCACGACAACTTCGGCTACGAGACGCAGGCGGGTGACGCCATGCGGGGGGCCTTCGACTGGGAGATGTACTACAAGCGCATCCCTATCCCAGCTGAGCTGCAGAAAGAGGACCCCAGCGAGCCGTTTGAGTAAGTGCCCGACTGAAAAGAAGACGGTCACCCTTCCTGATTTTCACACTCAAGGTTTTACTTCGTTTCTGGTTCCCACTTTTTCCTGTACATGTACCTGAATATTATTGATTGAGCAGCAGGCACCATAATCAGTAACTAAAGAGCAAAAATGCATGAACACCAATTTAAGAAAGGAGTTTCCGCACGCGTGAGAGATTTGCTCGCAGAAGTGCCTGGGTTAGTATTCCATCGACTTAAAGGACTCTAGGACTGGGAGCAGGGCAATAAATTCTGATTCCCATTCAAGACGTGACAAGATTTTTATCAACCGCAGGTTTGTTTATTTTTTTCTCTCCCTGCTAGCAGCAAGAGGTCAGTGTAGTGGAAAGGGGAAGCTGCTTTGCAATTCTGATTACAGAGAGACTGTGATTCAATATATTCATCGATGATTTCACAAAAATGTTTTGTGTGTGTAACTTTTTTTGTTATCACCGAGTGTATTTTATATAAGGTGTCATCTTGCCTCTCTGCGTTCACCTCCCTTATCTTGGCTGTGCAGCCAGTAGCTTCACAGCTGTTGAATCCAGGATCCTGTCGATGTTAGAGCCCCCGCCTGAAATCATTTGTCCTTGAAGAACTCTGATATCACCAACACCGGCGTGACTCACGGCCCCCACCGGGGTTTGGCGCATTCATACTGCCTGACCCCCCCCCCCCAGCCCAATTCTATGGCCTCTGCTTTTAATTGATCTGTAAAACAAAGAGGCAAGAAAAAGTGAAGGCTTCTCACTGCGATGGGAAAGTCGAGACACTGCACCCTGACTGTTTCTCCCCCCAAGACGATCATCTTGTCCTTTTGATTTGAATTTCCAATTTCCGTTACCATGGCAGCCGATAGCAAACGTTCCGCTGGCACCGCACCGGGTCGTTCCATAGCTCTGCGCCGGGTGCCTCATTAAAATCCGCTGCCCGTTTAATTGTTTCTCGCTGTTCCGCGGCCCGGCAGCGTGAGTCCGGGAGAGATTTCCGTGACGAGATGCCGTCAGGCGGTGATGTTTGGCTCGGGGCTGTGACTGCCGGTCGCGGTTCCATTCAGGCGGAAATCTCATCCGTGTCGCTGTAATTTTATGTACAAGCTGCAGTAATTACCCCTGACAGTGATTCATTGCCAGCCCCCTGGGAGAGCGCGGGCCCATCCCTCGGACCCCTAAGTGAGCATGGCTGTCCTTGCTGTTTTATGGCTACTTCTTTGTTGAGTATTATCATTATTTTAGCATCATTATTATTATCTGTTCATCCAATGGTAGTTTACAGACATACTAATTTTCCGGCCCTGGACATTTTTTTTGGGAATTTCTCAGTTTATGATCAGCGGGCTTACAGCTATAAAGGTTTCTCCTAGGAACCGGCAAAGCTGCACGCGCTAAAAAGCTCCTCGCTACCATTTCTATCCTCTGTTCTGTCTTTCGGCCCAACAGCGGCTCTGTTCCGCATCCCGTGTCGGACTTCAAGCCGTCTTTATAAGATGCCTTAATTTGTTAAAATGTTTCAACTGACCAGTTGAGTACTTTGTAATTGTGACTCTTTATATGCAACTGCTGGTTGAAACTAAATCATGGTCTGGATTTTTACTTTCTGGACCTTAAATTTCTACCTGTGCTCATATTATGTTAATATGTCCCAGTACTTATATTCTGTTTATTACTTCTCATCGGCACTATGACCAACAAGAACGATATTTCACCTCCGTGTACGACTCCACACATCATGTATCTGCAGTTGACATTAAAAGATACTTTGATTTTGATTTGAGTTAAACCAGAGCAGAGCTAAGGGAAGTTTATGCTAAGCTAAGCTAAGCCAATGACTGAAGTGCTCGGTTTCTGCTCTGCCCTACAGATCTCCTGTAATGGCTGGAGGACTCTTTGCCGTTGACAGGAAGTGGTTCTGGGAGCTAGGAGGATATGACGCGGGGCTTGAGATCTGGGGAGGGGAGCAGTATGAGATCTCCTTCAAGGTACGTAACCAGAAGAGGGACTGAGAGGGTCTGGTTCATGTGAGATTCGGATGAACGTTCGCTGACGGCTAAACGTGTCGCCGCTCTTAGAAACCCGTCGACGAGGCCAATGTAACACTGTAGGGAGAGTGTAGGGGTCTGATGCGTGCGACGGTTAGCGGGAGAAGAGGATTTCGCTTATTATTAAGAGAGATGATGGCCTGTACTGCACTGAAGAGCAATCCCTCACGGAAGCCTGGGCCAAAACGGCACGCGCTACAAACCCGAAACAGTTAGGCCAGCGGTTAAACTGTGCCGTACACATGTCTATGGGAGGGTTTCCAGTCGTGTACACAGAGCTGAGGCCCTCGAGTGAATGACAGTAATCAGGCTGGATCCAAGATGGTGGCCCTCGTTGGTCAACAGGCGATTAAAGCGTTGTTCCCTTGCTGGGGCAACCTGCTAACCCTCAAGCAAAGGGGTGCGTTCACTTCAGCTGACACGAGGGCTGTATATTGGCAAGGATCTGGCGATGCGGCATGTATCATGATGCAGGGTTATGATTCAAAGACTGTGATATATCGCAACACTGTAAGCAGGCAATATACTGTGATTTAAAGAAAAAAACAAATTTTATCTAATTTTAGGAAAACAGTTATAGTATAAAGACCTCTCCTTCACGTGCATAAAATCAGTTTTTTGGCTCATGTTGATCTCCTTAGCGGCACCTTTATTGTGAAAGCCAAACACACACTCCACGTGTTCTGAAGCCTGGGTATCGGCTTGTTTGTGGTTTGGGTTCGGGATGCGCTTCCACGACTGCGAGTGCGTGTCATCGGAACCGGGAACCGGACGAGAGACGACGAATTTGAATAAACACAGGGCACCACCCTCACGATGAAATTCGCTTGGTGGGGGAGGGTACACAAAAATACGGTACAGATAGTTAAGTAGTTATAAAAAAAATATTTTTCAGATAGAGACAAGAAATAGGGGATGTAGAACCTAGTACCCAAGGTAGGTACTAAATATAGTCCAGGACTGTATGTAGAGGAGAATGGAAGGAAGAATGCCACGTTACATCGCCATAACCGCATTACGGGCCCCGTCTCCCCCTGCCGCTGTGCCTGACTCAGCTGCAATACAGTAATAAATCACCCCCCCACTCTGATTTGCAAGAATGCACTGTGTGTGGTTGGTGGATGGGGGGTGCATTTGTGATGTATTTTTCATGGCGTGTTTCTGCGCGGCCACCCGCTCGCCCCCCCCCCCCCCCCCCCCCCCCCCCCCCCCCCCCCCCCCCCCCGCCACCCACCCCCCCCCCCCCCCCCCCCCCCCCCC
>JAAGVU020000062.1:1250910-1301471 GCA_011763525.2 Mormyrus iriodes | reverse complement strand
GGTCACAGGGCACAGTTCTCCCTTGTACTTTGAGTGTTCATCATCGTTTTGCTCTACTGTCTCGTGCCGTCCCATCCACCCCCGCCACGTCTCCAGGCCTGGCCACCATCAAATATTCATCTGACTGAAGTGTATTTACGAAACAGCCTCCACAGCAATCTGAGGTGGGCCGGACTCGGCCTTAAATAACAAAAGCATTTAGTTTTCCAGACTTGTATGAAGTCCCACCCACACCCAAACACTCAGCACTGCTAAGGGATGCTTCTTCTTGCCTCCCCCTGCTTCCAGGTACAATGATACTGAACACCCTGCTTTGTAGAAGTTAAATGGCATATGATCTGTACCACTCTGCTGGTGAAGGGGGATTTTCTCTTTGGTACTAGACCCCCCCGGCTCCCCCCTGGTGGGTTTGCCAACCTGTACCTGCCATGGCTGCTGCACACCCACTAGTTTATTTAATGCCCACGTCCTCGGCTCGTCGGAGCGTTCACTTCGCTTTCTGGGCAAATCTCCCAGCTCATGTAGCCGACCTGCCCAGAGATCCCATCCTTCATCAATCATCTGCCCCCACTGCGAGCCCATGCTGCAAAGACAGCCCCCCCCACCGCATCTCCACGCCACCCCTGTCAGCACGGCTCTCGGCCATGCTATGTATTTTCTGGAAGCTGACACTCAATTAACCTCACCCCCCCACAGGTATGGATGTGCGGCGGCCGAATGGAGGACATTCCCTGCTCCCGGGTCGGCCACATCTACAGGAAGTACGTCCCGTACAAAGTCCCAGGGGGTGTCAGTCTGGCCAGGGTGAGTCTGACGTGCCTCCCCCCCACCTCTTTGCCCTCCCCAACTCTTGCGGTGCTCCTGATTCCCTTTTGGGAATCTCTATGGTAAAATTCCTCAAGGCCATTTCCGGTTAAAACTAAACCTTCCCCCATAACCGGCGTCCGGCATTGAACTGCGAGCAGTTACTCTCTAATCTGCAGGCGGAGGACTCCAAATTTCAGCTTGTGTGAACACTGAGCTCCACCAAGCCAGAGCTGGGACTCCAGTGAAACCAGTTTCCTGGGTGTGAATGACAAGCTGGTTATGCTGTGACAGGTTGAGAGGCATTTAAACCAGCTCAGGCTGAAATATGCAGTCATGCGCTCTGGTCTCTTTACCCCGAGAAGTTCACCTTCCTGATTTGTCCTTGCAAGGTATCGATTTCCTTCTGGCTTCCAGCTGCTCTGGATTAGTGACCCTGATCGGGAATTCACCATATCAATTCATCATTGCCGTATAAAGCAGAAGTTTCTTCACACGCTCCCTCAGCTTCCTGTCCATGTAAAACTTACGAAAAGGAACACACCCAGCGTGACCGGATGAAAAATAAATAGCTTACATAACTTAACCCATGTCCAAGACCGTGTTGCGTTTGCTTATTTTTGTCATAATTCAGTTCTGGTTGTTTCGTTTTCCATCTCAGATTATTTAGAGCGTTATAACGTCATTAATTGCAAAACGTTTGCAGGTTCGTCCTCTGGCATGTTAAGGCTGTAGCCTTTAGCTTAAGGGTTTAGCTGTGGGTAAGTCTTCACTCGGGGAGTGGCGTTCCCAAATCCCATTTCTTGGATAGCTGGCCTCGACGACAGTGGGAGAGAGACGTGCAGCCCGTGACAGTGTTTGTTTTGAGGAGCGTCTGAGGAGATGGGAGCACGGTGTAACCACCAGGCTCGGATTGGGCAGAGTCGCCATCATCCAGGCTCTCTCACGTCTTCCGCCACTACCTTGAAGAAGGAACAGGTCTTGGGCCAGCAATAGGAATCGGGGAAGCGTTAATTCGTTGTCAGGTCCTCTACTACCCATAATTCCCTGTGTGGTCACCAGGGGCGGGGCTACAGGGGCACTGCCCGAAGCTGAAAGCTGACTGGCCTCCAGTAAGCCCCTTTCCCTGTCAATCGTCAAGTGTATGATTGGCTAATCTTAGACAAACCTTGAGGGCGGCGGTGGGACTGACTAACCCGTTTGTCAGAGATCGTCAACCAGTAGAGGTGGGCGGGACCTTGAGGCGGGCTCCTTTCTGGGGGCCCCTTCTGATGGTGCGGTGCTGACATTGCAGAACCTGAAGCGCGTGGCAGAGGTGTGGATGGATGAGTACGCCGAGTACATCTACCAGCGACGGCCCGAGTACCGGCACCTGTCCGCCGGGGACGTTGCGGCGCAGAAGGAGCTGCGTAGCAGCCTGGGCTGCAAGAGCTTCAAGTGGTTCATGACGGACGTGGCCTGGGACCTGCCCAAGCACTACCCACCCGTGGAGCCGCCGGCCGCTGCCTGGGGGGAGGTAGGCTTCCAGTGGGTTCGTGCTGCACCGTAACACGTCTCACTCTCCCCAACTTGTAAGAAGGCTCCTCTGTGCGCATTGTCCATTTGAATGGGAATTGCAAGGAAAATGCTGTCCTCTTTTTTTTTTTCCTCTGTTCATATAACAAAAATATTGGCCTGAATGCTAAAGTTCCCTTTCCTTACAACTGCATCCATATTGAATAGTTAGGTTCAATTTCCCGTAGCACTTGATAATTTGTAGAAGTGATTTTTTTTTTGTTTCGAAGAAGCAGCATTTTAAGGAAACAACCTCTAGGGGGCTCCACTTGTGAGATACTGATCGAAACAAGCTTGCCGTGGATATCTGCATTTAATCCTCGTCGTGCCCTGTATCGAGGGGGCACGCAGAATGTGTGCTGTCCGTTCAGGTTAGAGGTCAGGCTCCTTGCTGGCAAAACGTACGTGGTGCGACTGCAACTGGGTGCTTCTCTTCCAGCTACGCAACTCGGGCAGCGGCCTGTGTGTTGAGAGCAAGCACTTCGCCTCGGGGTCTCCGATACGTCTGGAGAAATGCCAGAAGGGGCGAGGCGAAGCAGGCTGGAGCCACGGACAGGTGAGGGGTGCGGGCGGGGTTTGTCATTTCCATTGGCAGAATGTTCCAGAATGTTTGTTGAACAATAAGTTAGGATTTGTCTTGTGTTTTAGATTATATAGCTGTAGCTGAATTTTTGTCTACAGTAAGTATGTTAAGCAGCACAGCCCTGACTAGGACAAGTGGGTGGAGGGAGAATGGATGGATGGATGGATGGATACATGCATGCATGGGTAGGTGGGTGGGAAAACTTGGAAGGCATTCAGTGTTAGTCCTTCTTCAGGATAATCTACCCCCTCTTGATTTGAGAATCCAAACCTGAAGTTGTCGTTGTTCGCATGTTTTGCTGCCCAGGTGTTCACGTTCGGCTGGAGGGAGGACATACGAGTGGGTGACCCCTTGCACACTAAGAAGGTCTGCTTCGATGCCATCTCACCCAACAGCCCTGTGACGCTGTATGACTGCCACGGCATGCGGGGCAACCAGCTATGGCAGTACAGGAAGGTGCGAGCCCCACCCCAACCCCGCTGATTTCCCCAAGCCCACTCCCAAACTATCTAAGCAGTATTTGCGTTGTATTTGAGTCCACCTAGAACTGTTATGTTACTATCGACATGGTCTAGCTGCCAGAGTAACCATTTCAGTGTTTTTGTATGATTTAAAAAAAACAGGTTGTATAAATGAATTAGTTGAACTGACTACACAGACGCTCCCCAGGTTACGATATTCTGACTTTAGAGTGGCTAAATGTTTTTCACTTTCAGTACATTGTTCAATAACTTACGTAAAATATTCAACAGTTTATTATAAATTAGGCTTCATGTTAATGATTTTGCCCATTTGTAGCTTAGTGTAAGCATGTGTAAGGTAGGCAGTAGGCTGGGCTATGATGTTCGTTAGGTTAGCTGCACTGTATTAAAATGCATTTTCGGCTTACGATAGGTTTGTCGGAACGTAGGAAAAGTATAGACAGGAAGTGTCTATACGTCAGCCTTCAGTCCTTTTTCAGTCCCAGAAAATTATTTTTGGTTCTTCGTTTTGAATACGGTATCTCTCTGAGAATCACTGACAGCCTTGTTAGTGCTTCAGCTCAAACCAGCAAAAGGCCACAGCAGCCCTGCGAGCTCCTTGATGAAATGCGCCACATCGACGAGTCACCGGAGCGTTACAAGGCCTTAATTTGGCAGAGCTGAACCGTGGGCATTGTCCCCCCCGACTCCTTCAGCTCCCAGTTCCTCTCCTCCTGCCCGTCTTTTTCATCTCCCCCTATTTGCCCTTAATTCTGCCCCCCGTGCCCACAGGATAAGAGCCTGTACCACCCAGTCAGTAACAGCTGCATGGACGGCAGTGCCGCGGAGAAGAAGGTCTTCATGAACACATGTGAGCCCAGCTCCCCGAGCCAGCGCTGGATATTCGAGAAGACCAACAGCACCGTGCTGGCGCAGTTCAACCGTAACGACATCTGAGTTCCGGCAGCCTCATCCACCTGCTCCCTTCCAATGAGGAAGAAACAAACTCAGGAATGTGCCCTGTGGGGAGGGGGGTGTGCCCTGTGGGGAGGGGGGTGTGAAGTACTTTCAGTAGCTTTGTACATAATGAAATCTCTAGAGCGACCAACTGGGGTTGCTGAGATGCAGCCGTGTTTGGAGGGAGGGGACAAGGGGTGAGAAACTTATTCTGGCCATAAGAGGGCGCCAGTGAGTTCTTGGAGTTCTGTTCTGGTTGAGCTTTCATACTGCCGAGCCAGGCTTCCAGGGAGCTCTCCTCCGGTGCATCTGTCCCCGTTACGGACGTCAGCCTCTCGCCCACGGGCCCCACCCCCCCCCACACAGTACCACGTCCGCCATCTGTGACACCGAGGGACTTCTCTGTCGGCAGGACCAAGGGCGCCGGCAGCTGGCTGAGATCCTGTGCTGAGTCTGTCCCCTAGATGCTGTGAGGTGCTGTAGCTTTGGAACAGGACAAATGTCTATAGGCGAATGCTGGTATCTTTTTCTCTTCTTCAATGTCAGATGTGTGGTTTATTTGAGTGTATATCATGAAAGAGGCAGTCCCCACTTTTAGAAAGTAAGGGCTTGGATACCATGAATGCATTACACACTTTTAGTTGTTCTCCCTCTGATAAGCTGTGTCAGCATTACAGTGCACATGGTGCTGTGAATGACCAATGAAGCTTTATCTCCAGTTGTTGTCAGAGCTTCCGGAAAGCGTTCGGTGGGGGATGGCTGTATAACGTCATCGGCCAGCTGCGGAGGCAACACTCCTGTAGCACAGAGGCACTTTAAACGTTAAACTTGAATGAAATATCCGTGCCTTGGTGGGCAGCAGAGGGAGGTGTGGCTTGGTCTAAACACCGGCATCTCTCGTCTGTTTGGTCTGAAGTGATGCCTTCGGTCTTACTTCCCCTGGGTATTGACTTTGTTTTTAATTGTTCCCATGTGTTTGTGTTGGGAGGGAAGAGGAGTGCCCACCTAATGAGCCCAACAATGAAATATTATAAAGGGTTAAATGTCAAGCGTCCACATAGGGCCCTCACATCCCATCCCATTCCGTCCCATCCCACGCAGTCCCATTCTTTTCCACCCCATCCCATGATTCTCCATCCCACCCCATGCCGCCTCACATCCTGCCACACGATGTGAAACTTCACCAAGAAGCCACCACTGAAGGTTGTTGCAAAGTTATTGTAAAGAAATGACTGCAGAGAATGATTCCTTTAAATTCAATCACTGACCTTTGCAATCAGGGTCCACGTTTCCTCTGTGTAGCAAGAGGACAGTTTCAGGTTCATGACAGATTAATGCTGCATATGGTTAAAGATTAAGGGGGTGTCTGTCTGACTATTAACACTGAATGCTTTTTCAGGTGATGGCCTGATCGATTTGAATGGGACAATGCATTGATGTGCCCTTTTTTTTGAGTATTTAAACGTTGTATTTGTTTTAGAGGATATTTTATTTCCCCTATTCTGTATTTTTTTTTTATCTGGAGTGTGGTGCATTTTTATGAGACATATTTTAAAATCCACATTGTAGTATCTGATGCATAATAGTGCACATGCCTAGATTCCAAATACAATGAACAGGAAGATGTCTGGGTTAATGGGGCTGGGGGTGGAGTTTGCACCTTAATGCTGCATCTGCACTTTGACCGGTGGAGGAGGGGGGCATCTAGTTTGTATCACTACATTGCTTTGGATATGAATGTGGAGAGGCTCGAATGTTTACCTGGACATGTGGGACTGTATAGCAGGTCAGGGTAACGTAATCAGATCAGACCCGGGCTGTTCACACTGTTCTCATTAATGCTGATTTTACTAATCCGGAATCTAGCAGAGAGGTGATACTAATATTGATGACCCATGTGCTTTAGTCAGGTCTGTGTTTATGCGGCGTCCACAGATCCAGGGTCAAAGTTCATTCAACAGCAGCTTACCGACTCAAGTTGTGCCATTCCAATTATTGCATATTGTCAGGTTTGTCTATTTCTTGATCTTTAAATGTGTCTTTAGTTAGTTGATCGACTGGTAAACTGTTCAAACGAATGCTTTAAGTTGATACTGATGAGAAAAGAAAATTAATAAGGAGATTCATTCACCTGTTCTGTCTGTTAGCTGGAGAGTGACCAAAATCCAACAGATATATATGTAGCCCAGTGATGTTTATTTAAATGTTTACGATGCATTTGTGCGAATGACCCTAGAGGGAGTGTGTCCTCGATGTCAACACCTTTTAGATGTGATTCATTTTCTTATTTTTATTTCATTAAATATAAGACTTTATTGGAAACTAAATTTGTTAACCTGTGCATTGGGAATATGTACATTACTTTAACATCATTTGAGTTTAACCTGCTGAAGACTTAACCTTTAGGCAAATGTACCTTTTTCTGTTGTAGATTCATGTCCGTTTCACGAAGTCTGTAGTCTGGAGTTGTACATTTTCAGAAGCGATTACAGACTTCCTATTTTATACAGAGCATATTCTTTCATGAACTCACGTCGGGGTTGGGTTACTACGGCCGTTTCCTTTTTAATACTCTGTTTATTACCGCTCATGATTCATGCTAAACTACGTACACGTCTTGTTTAGAGAATCTGTGTACATTTTGTATCTCATTCGGTATTTTTTTTTCTACTGACAGAAGTAAAAAGGTATTTAGATATACAATAAACTGTAAAACTGAACTGGAATCCTATAATATTTTTGCTGAAATGTGAAATAAAAAATTGTTCTATATTTGAATAATTTTCTGCTTATGTGTGACTTTCCTTAACTTTTAGGTGATTTCATTTCTGTTTTATATTAAATTGAATGGAAGGCCGCAGAAAATTTGCGCTTATCAGTAGCGATTCTAGACCAAATTTACGAGGTGGGCCAAGGTGGGGCCAGTGTTTTTTCAGGGGGGCACATATGAGGACAAAAAGGAGGGCAATATTTAATTTTGAATACATTAAGTGAATTTATTTCGAACACAAAAAAAATTGAACATTAATAAGACTTACAAATGAGTTTCAAACAAATGAATTCACATACTGCATATGTGCACAGTGAATCTTGAAACAAGGTTTCTTTTTTGCACAGTAACGTTTCTCTTTTTGTGCACAATAACTTTTTTGTGCAATAACATTTTTCTTTTTTTTGTTATTTGTGTAGGTATGTATTTATTTTGTTATACAGCGACTTTTTCACCGCATGAAACGTAACTGTACAGTCACACTTTCCGTTCCGTTTCTGAGGAGAAAGAAAGAAAAAGGTAAATCAAGCACAATGGTCTCTCATCCTCTAGCATTTGCAACACAGTAGCCTGTAACACTACAATAACGGTATTCTGCCTTTGTGATTCCTTGCGCTCTAAGGAGTCTGTGTGGAACGCCGCGTCGTGTTAGTTCCGGCGTCCGTGCCAGCGCATATCACCGTAAGAAATTAATAAATTATCTCTTCGGCACAGGGGCCATAACAGGGGCCCGGGTCAGTTCTACAGGGGCAGTGGCCCGTCTAAAACCGCCAATGCTTTTAATAACTACCGGGACCGTGAGGTTCTCGCAAGCAGGAAAGATAGGGTTAGGGTTAGGTGCTACATTTTAATCCTCCTACTGTTTATTTGTAACTTGTATATATTTTGTGTTGCAATCATATAGGCTACGTTAAATGTGCATTTTATCATTTAAGTTGACGAAGGCCTAGCATTTGTCAATTATGGAAAGGTCCCGAGTTTTAAACGTCCTAAATGTTTCATAGATCTGTTCTTTACAGTATCGTAGTGGCCCTCTTCTGTTCCGGTACTCCGATACATGATGACGGCGCCGTATGAGTGGAGCAGAAGTAGGCAGTGTAATGTAATCCATATAATGAGGAAAGTACTAGTCTGGCGAGCTACATAAATTACTTAAATTATTTCAAAGTTCGAAGGTGTGCAGGGCAGCTCTGCTCTGGAGAGTGTTCCCACATCGAACTGTAGCTCCCCCTAGTGCCGATAATTAGGCAGGGTGCCCAATTAACTACTGTAATTGGGGGAAAGCGAAATAAGATTTACTGAAATTAAAACCAAAGTTTGAAATAAAATATTCTGGGTATTAAATTGAAGTTCAGAGTTGGACGTACATGCAGAGATAATATTTAAAGCATCGTGGACGTACTTTATTAATTTTCTACCTGCTTGTTTCGTTCTAAATTACAAATACATTTTAAATAATTTGATCAACCTCCGCTCAAATTATAACCGATCGCTCACCATCGTATGCGAATACTATCTGTATTTTTAAACACAGTATTTTAATAGACCTACTCACAAAGATGTTATATATTTATATACGCGTTATATAAGTAAGATTACACAAATGTAAGAAATACGGTGACTTTACTGCATCCAGTGCCGATGAAATACTGCTGAAGCGAGAGCGTGCGGGAATAGAGAACCAGGAAGTAAGCGAACCGAATAAGGTGATTGGTCAGAAATAGAACTTTATTACACGGACGCCCACCCACATCTGAAATCCGACCAATGGACATTTAGAATCAACACTTCCGCTTCACGGGCCGAACGTGTTTCATTGTAGCGACAGTTCAGAAGAGTCGTGCGATTGTTGTTGCTAGCTAGGGATAGGCGAATGAAGCAGAAGTACGGATTTGTATTAAAAAAAAGACTTCTGTACGGAAACAGTAAAGCCGACTGCAGTGCTGCGTTTTCTCCGTGGCTGTCTTGGCACCACGGCCAAGTCGATGCAGCTATTTGGATTAGCTAGCTTTTAGCCAGCGTGTCTGTATGTGCTCGGTGTCGATGTCCTGGCCGACAGCGAAACGCATCCTGGCTGCTCCGGCGAACCTGCCCGGCATTTCGACTCGGCGGATCGTCGCGTAGGACCTTTGCAAATAGCACTGAATCTTTAAAAATATCTAACTTCACATTTCGTGGCAGTGCGCTATTTGTAAACGACTTTACGTGGGACATCCCGTTTGATTTGCGGTATCCCGCGGTTTGGAATATTCAAATAATATAAATCTTTCATAAAATTCGCGGTCCGGCACTTATTCCTGATAGTTGCGTAGTTGCCTGTTACTTTGCCGGCAGTTTTGTGCGCACCGGCTCGCTCACATTGGCGAAGCAGGGAACCGCGGACACGAAGTGGCGGCGATTCGCAGGAGTCTCGCAAACATCCGCCATGAACGGCTTTAGCACGGAGGAGGACAGCCACGACGGACCCCCAGCGCCGCCGTTTTACGGCCAGAGCTGCTGCCTGATCGAGGACGGCGAGCGCTGCGGCCGCGCCGCTGGAAACGCCTCCTTCAGCAAGCGCATCCAGAAGAGCATTTCGCAGAAGAAGCTCAAACTGGATATTGACAAGAGCGTACGTACACACTTTTAATGTTGCTGTTAAATGCCGGGGTTGTGCTTTGCAAGTTGGGACACATTGGTGTTCACTTTGGCCGCACTCCTCAGCCGCTGCAAGTCGACCATCCGTTAACGGGTCGAAGCCGAGCAAATACGGACGATCTGCTGAAAGCGTTTCTCCAAAATTAAAGAAAAGCCGCTTCAGCTGGCCGCATTTATGATTTACTTTGCGAGTTTCCCCCGTGCGCCCTCTTTTCTCTTCCTGCTTGAAGGTGCACGTCTGCTGGCTAAGATGGTGGCTGTTTCCGCAGCTCTGGCTGTGTAAAGACTTTGGTTTCCTGCGGGCTAGCTTTTAAGCCTGGAGAGAGAGACAGCTATTCCCGGGGGCGTCCTTAGAGGCCTAAAATGGGTTGTTTGTCGCAGCAGGGCTGCATTGGTTAGATGCCATGTCCTGGAAAAAGTAACAGTAAGCCTGTGATGCCACGCCCCCGACTCCTCCCACACAAAACCCCGCCCATACACCCTATCCCAACATGACTTAGCCCCTCCCACTCAAAGATGGCCGTTGCCAAGGATACGCAGGCAGTGTGCTTGCCACATCAACAAAAGCGCTGCCTTGAATTTGGCCTCATGCTCAACCCTAGATTAAAGGAAAAGATTGAGTATTATTGTTGCAGTTGTGCTGGACCGATGCCTGGCCTTCGTTGAAGGGGAAATGATTCTCTCATCAGGTCAGGCACCTGTACATCTGCGACTTCCATAAGAACTTCATCCAGAGCGTTCGCAACAAGCGGAAGAGGAAGACCAGCGATGACGGTGGAGAATCCCCAGACCACGACGTTGAAGTGCCGGAGGTGCGTACAGAGATTTTTTTTTTGCTGATCGTATCTAATCCGTAGTTTTAACAATCTAGCATAAAACCAGGTCCTAACACTTAATGTTTCCTGGCATTTTTAAACAATGGACAGTTCACATTTCCACCTGCTGTCAACTTGAGTTTTTATCCAGTTGTTTTTAAAGTAGAGATAATCTAAGCTGACACAGATCCATTGTTACTTTATTCCCTTTCAATAAACATAACTGCAGAGTTAACTTGTCAGAAGCTAAACAGCCTTATCATTCTGTGATTGATATGGCAACGCTACAGTTAGGTTTGCGACTGATTACTTTTGGAGGTTACCTCAGACGGCGGGATGTTGATGGCTATTTGTGTGCCCACAGGTTGACCTGTTCCAGCTTCAGGTGAACACACTGAGGCGCTATAAGCGACACTACAAACTGCAGACTAGACCGGGCCTGAACAAGGCCCAGCTAGCTGAGGTAATGTGTGTGTTTGTGTGTGTCTGTGTGTTTGGCATGATGTCGGCTGGCAGTGATGTGAGCTTTCTCCCACTTCCGGTTTCTCCTGGAATTGTGTCATTAATAGAAACAACAGACAGAGCATTTCATCACTTCTTAGGTTCCTTTGCTGGCCACTTAATTATGTTTCGTGCTGAAATAGTTGATTCACTTTGGTTTTTTTCTTGTTGCAAGGTGGACTACCTGAAAGAGGACAGGCTAGCAGGAAGCCAGCAAACCAGTCCAGAAGTGCATTGCCATGATGTCATTTAGACAAATTTTTAGACCTAGGGGATGGAGTCTTCACTGAGTGCGCTAATGTAGGAGTTGCTGAAACGAGATCAGCAACGTCTGAAGAGCAGCACGCGAGTTTCAGGTCATAGTTAAGGAAGAAAAACTAGGTCCCAGCACTAACATGACTTTTTTAACCCCCCCCCCCCCCCCCCGGCAGTGTAGCTAGCTGCTTAATTGGCAGCTAGGCTCAGGTCCCTAAGGAATATCACAGTCTTATGTTTCCATACCCTTCAGTCTGAGTTAGCAGGCTAACTTACTTAGCTCCCCCGCACTCAGAATCGCACACACTGCACGCTGTCATCTGCCCGCACACTGCGTCAGCCTCAGCCTTACACTCTATTAATAACATTTTGCCTGAACCTTCAGACAAAGCTGGGCCTTCCAGAACAGTCCACGGTGTTCAGCTGCCACACGGACAAGGGGGGGAAATCTGTTTCCTGTCAGACGTGTTTAGTTACCTTATAGATAGCTGTATTTTTGGTTTTTAGTAATTGATTTAGCATTTCTGGAAAGTTAAATGTCATACCCAAGTCAGAAAACAGTATTTTTTCCCTTTGCAGTTACCAGTTGTGTGCTGATATTCATGACAGCGCTTTGCATCAACTTTTGAGCTTCTGCTTTGCTAGAACTTCCGTTGTCGATGTCTGGGTCAGTAACACTTTCTCTTAATCGTTCCTGGTGCCTTTATTCAACGCTCTTGCACTTTCGCACTTGCCGTTTGCCTGACTTTCCCACTCAGTCACCCTCTGTCACAATACACGTCCCGCAAGTATACGTAAGATGGGTCCGAGATCCATAGGTCCGTTTCCAGCAATGGCTTGTAAGTAAGGCACTTTACAGGCCAGATTAAAAGTGAGAGAGGGGGTCTAAAACACAAGCTGCCAGGGGGGATATTTTCCAGGACCTATTATCCCATCCACAGCTGATTCAGGGTTGGGAAGCTTTGAGAGTGTCAAGTATTTAAATTAATACTTAAAGTATTAGCTATGATTTTATGATTGAACTTGAATCGATTTGAGGTTGTTAGATCAGCAACATATATTATTGGGGGGGGGTCTCCAGCCATGTTTCGTAATTGGATCTAGAAGAATGCAGAGTCATACTGGTCTCGCTTTGATGTATTTGTTTTGTATTTAGTAATGCAAAACAAAAGAGAAAATCCATGATCAATACACAAGGGGGTCACAGTTTAACAGCAAAGGAAGTTGGTGTTGCCCCAGTGCGGTTTGAAGATGAGGAAACTGGATATTCTTCTTTCCATCTGTTGGTTAAACAGCAGCGAGGAACCTTGATTAAATATGAATGTGTTTGATCTGTACTCATTTCTGTGTATGCATGTCTTGTAGCCTTTTCTTTCTGTATCGAGACTCTTTTACGTTTAAAAACTAAAAGAAACGGGAGGGAAAGTCAGCAGTCGAGCTTCGGCACTTTGGACGGGCGACCCTCAGGAGCGTCAGAAGGCCCTCAAGCTGCTGTGAAAATGTGCCAGGTCCCGGAAGGCCGCACATGGGAAGACACCAGTCTGTAGTCCTGGCAGGGAACGGACGACGTAGCGTGGAATGGGGCAGTTGATGGTAGAAAATGGTTTTGGCGGTCCTTATGTAAACTCATTTCCAGTGAAAACAAGCCTGGTTCAGCGAACGGCCTTGAATCCTGTTTAGTATCAATATACCAAGATGCCAGACTGGCCCTCTTTGTTGTCAGCAGGACACAAGGCAGAGCTTTAGGAATATCAAACATTGTTTTCCATTGCATGCAACCCCCCCATTCCTGCATTTCTGTGACCTTAAGCTTCGCTCAGCGCTCGGCGATCCAGCCATTCACACCAACTGTTTGTCTGTCAGGTGCATCTTGGACCTCGCTGCAGGAAGCTGTCTTCCGACGCATTCTGCCTGAAATAATTTTTCATGGTGACGTGATAGCCTTAATGTGAGAGACAAGTACCTTGTTATATAGAGGAAAACCTTAATCGGCCCACAGAGAGAAAAAAAACAAAGCATTTCCCTTAGACTGCAACAAAAACACACTCTGATTAAAAAATAAACTCCAGGCGTTGTTTTCTCAGCGTTATCGAGCTGGCTTACGCCTCACGGCTTGCATGACGCCCTCAAATGTGAAATATTAAACAGAATGTCCCCTTTTCAAGATGCTGATCTTATTAATGAAAGCCATACAATGCCGTCCCCGTGATTTATGTAGTGAAAGCGGTTTGTGTTCGAGAGCCAGCGGTCATGCAGTAATTGCTGAGCATTTCTGAAAAAATCAACAGGTGAACTCATTCCGATGTAGCAGCTGGCCCTAGAATTACTGAAACGACCCTCTCAACGTGTCGTTCCCAGCCTGTTTGGGAGTGGGGGGGGGGCGTTGGGTGGTTGAGAAAATAAATTAACCTGACCAGGTTTGCCCAGGCTGCAGCGGTCTAGACCTTCTCTAATGAGATTTGCACACCATCAATAAAGTTCAAGTCAAAGATTGAGTCCAATTACCTCTCTCCGTGAATTGTGCCACTGAAACGAATTGAAGTTAAATATTCAACATTCATTTGACTTTCAAAATACAAAACTATTAGGCACTTCAGCCATTTCAGCAGTTGATGTCAAACTAGCTGTGCAGCATAGAGACTACTGTGCTTCCTGAAATATTAATATTATGCTAATATCTATTAGCCTAATAGATAACTGTTCATGTTTGTCATTTTTAATTCTGAGAATTATTTCAAAAACAAGCCTTGCGGTACATGAGGAACAGTAGTCTCTATGCTGCACCGTTAGTTTGACATCAACCGCTGAAATAGTTGAAGCGCGACATAGGTTTGTATTTTGAATGTAAAGTGAATGTTGAATATTAAACTTTCCCTCGGTCTGAAGCGACCTTTGGGATGAAAACTAATTACGACCGCAATCTCCTTTTTTCATTTGATTATTGTTATTATTATTGCATTGCCCGGAACATGAAGACGAGAGTTGCATCGCTTTGACGTCCTGTCTGAGTGTTAATGTTTACAGTGACATGTGTGCGGAAACGGCCTCGGCAGTAAGAATGGTGACTTTCCCGGCGCGGGGCTGCTCCACCACTGCTGACCCACTCGTCTATTTCCGTTCCAGACGGTCAGCCGTCACTTCCGCAACATCCCTGTGAATGAGAAGGAGACACTGACCTACTTCATCTACATGGTGAAGAGCAACAAGAGCCGGCTGGACCAGAAGTCGGACGGCGGCAAACAGCTGGAGTGACGGCGCGCGCCCCGTGGAGGATCCTGCGAGTCTGAGCCGTCCGGGTGCGAGGAGCGCGCACACGCAGCGGGGACTGTTGTGAATATACTGCACAGATATGAAAAAGTACACTTCTGCAGGCTTTCTGCCTTACGTTTTCTTTTGTTTTTATTAGGCGTACAGCGTGAAAATGGAGCTTGTGCGCGCCAGCACGGTAGTAACCCGTTAAAGCTGGCCGGTTCGGAAACGCGAGGCCAACTTGGTCGCCGGCGGAGAACTCGGGTCAGATTTCCCGTCACCTGTGTTTGTAGCTTAACGGGGAATCTGCCGCGAAACGGGACCCTGCTGGTGGTCGTTGCTCCTAGACTGGATATTTGGTGGTCACGTGTGTCCTTTGCCCAATCAGCTTCCACAAAGTAACTTTTTATTACTTATTTTCAGTACTGTCATTTTCTCTGCCTAGGATGTACTTAAGCATAGAGTGTCTGTAGTTATTTTACAAAGTACCCGTCATCTTAGTTCTTCTGCGTCCATGTTCACTTGGTTTCCTTTTAACGTGCTGTGAAAAATCACTTTTTACTGTATCTGATTTGCCGTTTTATGAACCGTGTGTTAGTCCATTGCCAATGTTATCTCATTGTTTCGGTTGCGGTCTTATAAAGGACCCCTTGGGAACTGGGAATCGTATAGCCACCATTCCGTTTTCCAAACCGCTTATATGTGTAGGGAATCCGGTATTGCAGCTGTTTACTATTTTATTTAGGATTTTTCTAACCTACTGGGAAATGGATATCTTAAGATCAGTTTCTTTTGCACCATCATTCTCCACCTTCTTTTTGCTAGAGGTTTAAAATGGTAGAATCACTTTGAAAGCTCTTACCATTTTGCAGAATATCGCCGCAGTCAGTCAGACAGCGGGTATATTGCACTGGATCAAAATAGGTTACTGCAACACTGCTGGTTATCTTCATTACTCCAAGTTACATGCTGGGACATGTTGCATAGCAACATTATCATGGATGTTGCTAGTTGTGAAGTGTGTTGCTGATAATCGCGAGGAAGTGAATTTGGAGCCAGTGACACGTCACTGATGTTTTATTTCACGATTGCCTCGTCTTCTTGCTTTTGACGTCATCTCTCTTTGAAGGCTTTCGCGATCTTTCAACTTGAACTCGCAATCAAAAAATGTACTAAATTATACTGCAGTCTGCGTTTTTAAGCAATTTTATTATAAACTCTGGCATACAGTCAGGTTTTCCCCTCTTCCATATGCCTTCCCCTCATCTGGTTTTGGTATATAATTGGACTTCAGATAAAGTAGATTTCTAAAATCAGCAGTTTTATTTCAGTCCTGAAATTTAAGAAGCCGTATTTGCTGAAACCTACGTCTGTATGTTTGTGTGTGTGTGTGTGTGTGTGTGTGTGTGTGTGTTTTTCTCAAAGATACAGGAACTATGGTAGACTAGTGCAATGCTCATTTTTTAAATGTGTAAGTACATCAGTTTGCTTATGTTCTCGCTGTAACATATTTGGTGTTTTAGGTAAAAAAACATGCATATTTTCGTGTTGCTTATTTAATAAAAGCGCTGTCATAAACAACGGAGTTGAGACTTTTGCTTGGGTATCGGTGACTTTAATGGGCTAATCCCATGTAGTCAAACTGGACAAAAATCTCACGTTTATTCTCGTTAATATATTACTGTGGACCAAAAGTCCACAGCACCAGAAAGACGGGATTTGGTAAATGGATCAGACGCGATGGATGGCGTCTATCCAGAAATCATCGGCTTCGAGCAGTAACGCTAGATATCACTGAATTTCGCGTCGTCAGTAGTGGTGAGTCAATGTTCATTTCACGTGTCAGCTCGCAGTTCTAGGGGGTTTATGTAACTGCGATCGGGATGACTATGACTTTGCCTCAACGTGACTTGGTGAAATTGAATCTGAATTTAACTCGCTGTAATTGTATCTATTGCTTATGAACTCTTTATATTAAATCATACTTTTGATTTTTGTATAATACGAATGATATCTTGGCACAGTTTATTTGTGACTGCTTCATGATTTCTACATTGGTTAATTGTACGGCACAATGCAATTATACAGAAAGGGCAGAGCAGTGCTGTAGTGTACTACAAGGCAGTGTTATATGCATTGTACTACCACTGGGTGGCGCCATTTTATACATGTTGGCGTCCACAGCACCGTTTTCTAGAGCTGTGTCCGTAAAGAGAAACACAGAAGACTGCAGATGAAAGTAGCGACGCGTGACGACCACTAAGTGTCACGTCTCAAACACGTTATTTTGGACCAGTGCCGTATTGTTGCCGCTCATTAGCCAATTAGCCTTGCGTTTGCGGGTAGGTGATCGAGCTCTTCGACATATGCACCTGCTGGTTAATTTGGATTGGATTACGTTGTACATATATCTCATGTCTCTCCTTATTGAAAAAGATATGAAAATTGCATGTTCAGCAGTAAATTACATAGTTAGGATGAGATTTTCACTTTAGAAACATCAGACGAGTAATTCATGCAAGACCGCACTCAAACAAAACTGAACAGAACCGCTATTCGAATTGCAATTCGCTTCGGAAACTGGGATCTAGTTTGCTATAAAACTCCACCTAAGCCTACCCCAGCATAACGGCACTTTTCACGGACTTTTACAGGAATGGTATGGTAACGCTTTGCATTAGTAGGCCTCAATCGTTACGTTGCATTTTTTAAAGGACATTTGCTAATTCATCAGTATGAAATCTATCATCACCTATTTATCTATGCAAAGGAGTTGTCTCGTTGATTTTATATGACGGCACGTATGACGTTCAGTCTGTGTCGTAAAACGCAGCATGGCGTAAAATGTTTAAGATGCTGCAGTCTGGACAATATGCAATATTTAGATTATTATTTTTTTAAATGTATCGAACCAAAAAGTCGAACGATTATTGAAGCGCTTTGGCCGAAAAAAAGAATAGAATGTAATTACGCAGTCTGGATGTAAGTGAGTTTTCCGTATATTGAATTATGCATTCGTCGGTGGAAATTTATTTTGTCACATTTTACAGCGATAACTTGTTAGGTGTATTTTCTGTCTTGATTTTGAGCTACGTACAATTGATGCGTCATTTTACTACAAATATATATATTATATACATATACAGACACACACTAAAAAATCTATATTTCCTCGAGTATAATCCAAACAAAATTCAATGCTACTGCACAGTTTCAACGTGGTTTTCCCGTTAACAGCGAGGGGTACCTCTTGATCGATTTTTGTTTGTTTTTATTTTTTAGGAAAATTTCCTTCTTCTTAAAATCAACCGACTTGTTTTTAGTTCGTTTTTTATTAGGCCTAAATCCAACTGACAACAAAATTGCCAGTATAATAGGCCTAACCTGAAGTTAAATATAATCCATAAATGTATCGGTTGTTTTTAAATGTTTATGTCTGCTGTAACAGGTCATTTATTTGCCGCTAATCGCCATTAAAACGAATGCATTTGATATTTAAATACAAGCCTATACATAAAATGGCTAGAAATGAGAAGCACGCGTTCTCGGCTGCCCTAACATGAAAAGCAGAGCCGCTGCTGAGGCCGCAGAGCTGGGCCTGCGTTTGTAGCGGCAGCTCGTAATTTTTCCGTCACTTCTCAGCGAACATACCGTCCGAGGGGAATTTAATGCGGCTCCGTCGCGTCTCGCTGTTTATTAACCCTTTCGCATCGGCCCATCAACGCGAGAGCGATAAGAACAAGTAAATAAACACGATATTTTAAAACAAACAAGAACCTCGATTCCATCCCTGACCGACATACAGGACAAACTCCATCTGCTCTGTGCGAAGAGAATTGCTATGAAGTTTTGTAGGAAACGCATTAGAGCCAACAAGAATCTTTCTGACGTAATTTCATAGTAGGCCTACTTGATGCCAGGCACCTTTCATGCCTCCTTTTTACTGTCCTGACGAATGTTACAGTATAATTAACGGAGTATTTGATGGAGTTTTACTGTTTTGCGTTAAATAAATTAAAATAAAGAAATCCGGCATTTTGAGTTGCAACGCGGGCTAAGAAATATTATAAACTCGATAATTATATTTATTATATTTTAGATAGTCTAATAGTGACATTAATTTGAGGTAGATTCAAACATCCATACATACAGGATACAGTACGACAGATACAATACTTGCATGTCCACATCACCTCAGTAGAAAAAAAAAATAGTGCTACCTTGTCAATGCCAATATCAATAACAATTTGGGGGGGGGGGGATCACCATTTAAAAACATAAAACACAAAAACACCTTTCCGTTATTTCGCGTTTTTAAGCATATGAAGTTATATTAAATGTAAAGAGCATCGTCATTTAGTAAAAAAAAAAACAGCGAGCACATTTTTAAAGAAGGTTAAAAAATAATCGGTAAATGCTCTTTAAGGTCTCTCTGCGTGTCCCCGTGGGTTTTAAAACTCTGGGCTTTGCACGTCGATGTAGGCCTGTGCAAGCAGTTGTATTCCAGGTGACACGCGGTTAAATACGGAGTCTCCGTGGGGCACGCGACTTTCACTGGCTCAGTTCCAGGGCCCAAACCTGCTGGGGCCACCCTGTCCGTCCTTTACATTTTTTCTCGTTTCCTAATGATTCTTGTTGATCGTCACTCTGAAAGACAAGATTAGAAAATAGTCACACCGTGAGATAAATACGCAAAATTTCCTGGCGGAAAAAGTACGTTATAAAATTACGTACTCCCTTCATTCGATTTCATTCATCTTTTGCTCCATTCTGTATTACATTATTAATGTTTACTACCTGAATAATACACTGATCAAATTTAACACATTTCTTTATGCATTCTGTAATGTAATATATAGGAAACATTTTTTTTCTTAAATTCTTAAATGTCTGTGAAATGTTAGGCCTGCGAAAAAATCAATATATTTATCTAACTTTATTTTTAACCCCAAAATTTATCACAAATAATTTCAGTCAAATAATTAAGTCCCCGCGGAAATAGGGTGGCACTTGATACTTGATACGATACTTGAAATATTTTAATATTTAAGATTTTAAAGCGGATAAATGAATTCCTAGTGTTCGGCTTTCGGAATAAGTAAGTTATTCGGCCGATATTGTTGTATGAATAGCCGTTTTTAAAAATAACGGATTGCGAACTTATTTAGTCTCATTTTCACTTTATATTTGTAAGTTTTACATTACATAGGAACTGTTGCACTCTTGAAAAATATTGTAAAGATTAATTCGGCCATTTATAACATACTGTCTCTTGTTACTTTTTAATATGTTACTTGTAGAGAATCATATTTAATAGCACCAAACATTATAAACATTAGCTATAATTAGTTGCAATACATATTCAATAATTTATTATAAACTCACCATTTCTCGTTTCCTCTTCAAATCTCTATTGTCAAATTTCTTGATTTCAGCCTTGAATCCTTCCGTCTCACCTGCATCTTTAGCCAGCACGTCCATTAAATAAGCGATATAACTCGTTGCCAGTCTTAACGTTTTTATCTTAGACAGTTTTGTGTCCGCGGGCACGTTCGGGATGCATTCTCGCAGCTCGGCGAAAGCCGTGTTGATGCTCTCCGTCCGGCGTCTCTCCTTTTTCGGTCCGGATGCTCGTCTCTTGCCCATCCGCCCGGCCAGTGAATCCAACTGGGTGTCATGTGCAGGCCCCGACGCCATGAACTCTGAAGCGTAGGAGGGCTGGATCTGGAAATCTGGCTGTACCTCTGCGTGGTTTACCACCCAGCTCTGGAAGTAAGGGTTATCTTGATGACACCTTTGCACGAAGGGAAACGTTTCGTGCATTAGATGGTGATGCTGGTAGCCCCCTATGAGATTCATTTCGGAACTTGTAAAAGTCCGAATAATTGTTTTCCCCGGTCTTCAGCGTGTTCAATATCTTCAATATTCTCCTCTTCCCCGTAAGGGTTCAGACTGTCCCTATATAAAGACTAAGATACAAAAAAACAAATAAATGGGGTACTTAACCAAGGCATTAGTTGTTGCTTCCGCGAATTATCATTTAAAGATACATGCATTACAGTTAATTTACTTTGGAAGTCTGATTATATAGTGGATCGCTGTCATAATGTTCTAATTACAGAAGTAGCGTGTACATATGACAAGTCGCCGTCCTTTGCGGCTGAGGGAAATGCGGCCCTTTCCATGGATGGCGAAGTCGCAGTTTATACGGCCTTGACAGCAGTACAGCCTCCAATCGGCCAATGGCCGTCTAAGATAAGAAGCTGGGAGGAGATTTCGTTGGGCGGGGAGCTCGTTTGGCAAAGCGGTGCACCACTGGACGACATTACTCTACCCTGAAAGATTGTAGCGATGATTAAGGGCACTGATTTGGTGGATACGCCTGAAGCAGCTGGTGCCAATAGCGGCATATGTATGTATGCATGCGTGCGCGTGCATTTCTGTGTGAGACAGTGACAGGGAGCCTAAAATGAAATGCATGCCATGGTACTCAGCGAAAATAGAAACTAGCATTAAAATACCTTAGGATTCACTGTATAGCTTCATTTGTGTGGAAAGGGCGCGTTTACCACTAGATTTATAACGTAAGGTGCTTACAAATGCTTATTCTTATTTTAATTATGGTTCCTAATTTCATTAAAAATAAATCCAAGCAGCGTAGGTGCGGGAATCAATGTTTCTGTGTTGGTTTTGTCTGTCTTTGTATTTTAGTTTAAATCAGCAATATAGGCCCTAACTATGTTTGGGTAAAAGATATATGACCTAATGTGAAAAACAAATACGAAAATGCTTTGTCCAAAACACAAAACATCCCTGCAATTTAACGTCAGAGTCCTACAGGCTATCATTTACAGTACCCGTATAAATTGAGCCTTATCGCGTCACTGACGTTCGGGGAAGTGTATTTTTTATATGTAATATTTCGCTGTGATCCGTCGGCAGGAAACCTGCGTTGTGAGGGCAATAGCCGGGTGATTTAAGTTTAAAGGCGGCGCCGAGGCCGAACAGCAACTCCTCAAGGGCTCTGGCAACTTCATTAAGTTGGCGAAGGCATTTTGCATGACTTAGAGCTCACGAATGTGCAAGTGAGTTAATCAACGAAGAGTTGTGAATAAGTTGCAATTTTTTAAAAGTCTCGTAGAGTAATCTCGTTATTATTATATTTGTTTTAAAGCGGAAGTTTTTTTGTAGCGATTTTATCTATTTTGCCTAAATTTAGTTCGGTACTGTTAAATGCATTATAGCTTATATACCGTATTCTCTATATGGCTATTCGACTGAATTGTTCGTGTTTCTAAATTCTGCAATCACTTTTTAAGTAAACAAAAATTGACTAATAAGAATATTGGATTGCAAGGCGAGTTAGTTTTAATTGCTTTTAAAGAATTATTTAAAATTATTTTAGCAAATGATTATCAGTGAGTAGGCCTAACTTAATATTTTGTCGTTTCAGAAAATGCAATACGGAACGTGTTTTGTTTTACATTTACAACGAAACATGGTGTTTTAATGCTGCGTTTATAAAAAATACTTATTCATAAAATACAATAATCG
Organism: Mormyrus iriodes; assembly: GCA_011763525.2. Lineage (NCBI taxonomy): Eukaryota > Metazoa > Chordata > Actinopteri > Osteoglossiformes > Mormyridae > Mormyrus > Mormyrus iriodes. The sequence continues at coordinate 1,279,331 of JAAGVU020000062.1, read as the reverse complement.
TCAGTAAGCCTATAACCTAATATTAAATTAATTCAGTGCAGTACTATGACAAAGGCACTTAAATATTCCTTAAATAATTCGCAATTTAATTTTTTTGTTATAAATCTACTAAAAATAAAATATAAAGGGCTGTTTTTCCCATTCAGTTCAGTTCATGTACACCTTATCTAAAATTATAGGCCTACTATTGCACTATTAACAGTATTAAGCACTTTTGAACACTACTAAAACGTATTAAACACTATTAAAAACTACTGAATACTATTAATTGGCATTAAATATTAGTAGAAGCCGACATGTTCTTGGGGCAAATTCAGATGTGACAGTAAAATAAGGATGCATCTCCAAATAGGGTCCGCTCTGAGTGTTTGCTGCCCGCGCGTACAGTATTTTAATCATCTCGAGGCAGCTGAAAGGAACGCGCCGGTTATCACTTTCTCGCTCTTGGTATTGTTCATTCCTCGTGCCTCCCTCAAGTAGCATTCTTCCCCGCGCTATCATATTACCTTTATCGGGCTAAAACATTATCCCATTACATTACATGACCTTGACGCTATTTAGAAACCATTTACTGCATCTCTTATCTAAATATAGCAATAAATCAGAGGTGTCAAGTTCCAGTTAAACACACATATTCCATAAAAAGCCTCCCCACAGACCTTTTGTTTATGTTAAAGCAGTTAGCTACATCTTTTACTGTCTCTTCTGTTAATGCCAGGGAGCACAGGGTTGAAAACAATATTTTATATCCTCGTGGAAAAAAAATCCATAATTACTGCTGCAAATTAAATTGTCAAGAGATTGTCCTTTCGCGGTCCCGTGGAGGCGGCTGGCTCTCACGGAATAGGTCCCGCTACCTTTGCCCTATCCGTTCTGCAGAATCGCTGCTTCGTTACTGCGTTAATTGAGCACCGTGATTGTGTAAGACGAAATTTATTAATAGGGTATTTACCGTTACGGCGCGTTTGAGTTAACGCATCAATCACTCATTTTTTACAATGGTTTCAGCCGGCGTGTGCAGTGCGTGGGCTGCCTTTTCCTAAGCAAACTTTGGTAGTTGTAGTCTCTTAAATTTGTTCAAATGTATAATAATAATAATAATAATAATAATATAAGAATAATTGTATAGTAATAATTCGACTTGCGGGGTGGATAACTTTTAAAAAACCGTCATGGTGATCGGAGTTGAGTGACAGGTCTACAATGATAAACGATGACGAAGCAATTTTTCAGTCCCAAAAATATAAACGTGTGTTCTTTCCATGGCGATTCCCATGGGCACTGGTGGGCCTGCACACACTCTCATGAGTAGGAGCAAACTCTGACACAGCTGATTAAATCGTCAACTATCCAGATATGAAACCCAACCCTGGTCCTATTTTCCTAGCGCTCTTTGTAGGTGACACGTCTCAGCACCACGAGCCATCGGCCATCCCGCCGACCTGGATGTGCTTCCGCGTCCCCGCCATGCATCAATAGCGGTACTCGAGTACGCTGGCAGCCACAGATGACCCCACCCCATACACTCCCCTACCCCCCAACACACACACAAACACACACTCCCCTCTCTCCCCCAGGCCTTTCTTTCCCCCGCTGCTTGGAAACACACGGAAATGGTCGAAAATAAGTCACGGGAAGGCATCTTGGCCGTGTTATGAATTTTCCCCATAATTGTTTGTGTCATCATGCAGGTTTCTCAAGCCGGCCCAGCCTGGCCTGCTCCCCCCCCCCCCCAGCACTTTAAAGGGCCCTCTCCGGGCCCGGGCTTTTAAAATGGATAACCCCACTTCCACCACGGCATATGGGCCTGTCCTCGAAAGTACTTTCTTCTTCTTCAGCCCTTGGTCTGCACTCATCACCTGTTCAAATCACATGAAAGAGAGACAATTTATATGTGACTCTTGGGATTTGAACCTACAACCTTTGCGTTGTCAGCACAGTGCTGCCCTTGTTGAGCTGCATTAGGGTTCGGGTCAGTGTGACCCTTGACCCAATCCTCACATCCTTTGTGTTGCTTTATTTTGTATCATGCAAATGAACCCCCCCCTCCATCTTCCTGTCCCGTGCAGGGAATGCAGTGAAGGCCCCTGTTTTTCAACAGATTACTCTGCTTGTTTACAGCAGCAATGAAACCATGGGAATCACCCCCTTCCACCACCATATGACCCCCCCCCCCACCCCGAGTTGATTTATTTGCTGTGTTGCTGGAAAGCACTGATCTGGACAGAAGCCCACCTAGCACACCGCTGGCCGTGCGGCGCAGACCTGGTGCCGACACCCTGCAAATCCCTGTGTTTCGCCGTTGGGACCCAGGACCCATGGAGCATTGGAGGCTGCCGTTCTGCGAGAGAATTAGGTCCCGGAGCTGGAGATGCCACAGCAGGCGTGTGTAGAATTGGGCTAATGTACCCACCGTCGCCACCGATATCGGAAAGCAGAATTAGGTGAAAAGCCATTCTGGAGGAGCTGGTGCGGGTCCCTCTAGAGGGCGGCAGAATTCCTGACTGGGAGGTGAAGGCGGCGATGGTGAGACAGAAAAGGTTCCCCTCAAAGGCGAACGAGAACGAGACCTTGGATGAATCTCATCAACCAATTATGTTCAGTCCTTTTATCCATGGTGACCAATTAAGATGTTGCTTTTGATGTGCAGTTTATGCTAATTACCGTGTTCATCAGCACGCTTAATGAGACATGATCCAGCAGCGTCTCACCTTACCGTCTACATCTTCATCTCTTATTGTATTATGTGCGTCAGACGGCTTCATATCCAGTTTGTCATACAGTTTCCCATTTATCGTCACCATTCATACTTGCAGATTGTTTTTGCTGGAGTTCTTCGGCCTCTGTGCTTTTCCGCAGGATAACTGGCAACAGAGCAGCGTTTTGCCTATAAGCCCAGCCACCTGACCACTGTGGTGGGGAATGTACTGTCCTTATGCAGGGGAATCCTGCTCTGTCCTGTTCAGGGCCATGCACCTATGTTCATAATAGCCTTAACTTTGTGGCTGGGCTGATGCAAAAGGCACCAGCGGGTCTTAAAGACCGGTCTTTAAATCTTTAAATTAGGGAGGTACCCCCCCCTTCCCAGGTCTCTTTGACATTTTCGTTCAGTTGCATTGCTGTGAGCGAATGCACAGTAAGGATGACGTTTGCTGTTTTCAGAATTAGCAATCAAGACATCCCAGATAGGAGTTTAATGAAACAAAAGGCAGGTTTGTCACAGGAAAGATGGGTGCTAGCTCAGGGAGAACCGTGAAGCAAAGTTCATGAGTTTGCCCTCCTGGCCTGTATAGTGAGATGAGCGAGGATTGTGATTGGGCGCCAGATTGCATGTGATTTCAAGCGATTTGTCATGTGATCGAATTCTTGCATCACTGCATGAAAGGACATTTAAGTAAAACAATAACAATGTATCAAGCAAGGCTTTTTTTAAGAACAATTCTATTGATGACCATGCTGGGGGGGGGGCGCTGTAAGAATGGGAGGAGGGCTTTTAAGAAGATGGAGGTCCTATACATCCCTCTAATTTTTCATTTAAAAGTACCAGCGCTTGCTTGTCTTCCTTAGTCCCCTTCCACCTGGACAGTTGGGGAGTGCAGCAGGAATAAAGGCTTCGGAATGCTCTGAGAATGCTGATGTGTTTACAGAACACTTAGGAACGTGGATAGATCCATGTCGTGTCACCTCTAACATCATTGGGAGTAAACAGCACTTCCTGTCTATGGTGACCCCCGGCGGACCAGCACAATGCTCCTGTGGCTCGGCGTAGGCCCGCCCCTCTGCACCCCCCCATCCCCGCGGCAGGGCCCTGTGTCGCTCACCCCGCTCTTCCATTCCCTGGCTTTTCCACGTCGACTCCGCTTGCACAGCCAGCCCCTGAGAAAAAGCAGGCCCCTCCACCGCCCCACCCCCCCCAGCCAGCTCCAGCTCCACCACTGCCCCCCCCAGGTTTCTTTTTTCCCCCCTTCAGTCCCACTGACGCACGACCACAGAGCTGCGTGACACAGTGTGTATTTTATCATACGTGAAACTGACACGCAGCATGTTTCAGCTTTTACTCGCTCCATTCCGTGTCCCTTTTGTTACTATATCAGTAGTAATAACACACTCTATTTGCACCTCTTTCAGAACTAAACACTTCTGTCTAATCAGCCCATACTTAGGGGCCTTGCTAATTCATGTCTGACGGCTTCGGGAGCCTCTTCTTTCTTTGCCCGTTTTCTTTAGCCTCATCACTGTAATTTTCCTTTTATTTGACATCTTAAAATAAAGGTATTTTCTCCAGTGCAGCACGTCACTCAAACATGAGGTTGCAGCGATTTATTATTCTGTTGCTGTAAAACATAATGTTGCTTAAAATAATGTTTCATGTTGTTTCATGTTAAATAAATGAAGCCTGTGTTTTAGCGTGTTGTGTGTCACGCTGCGGAGTGCGTTGTGTGTGACAGCAGAGTGGTGCGACAGAAGGGTGCTGGACCCATAACCCAGAGGTCGATGGAGCGAAAGCGTCCTCTGTTAAGCGTGGCAGTTCTTCCTGTTTTTCTTGTGTGTGGCCCAGCAGGTTAGGATGCTGTGCCTGTGATCAGAAGGTTGCTGGTTCAAATCCCTGACTTGGCAGAGTGTTATTAGCTTTGGGTCCCTGAATAAGATCTTAACCCCCGACTGCTCCAGGGGCTGTCTAACCCTGCATTCCCAAAGAAATGTACATCCCTTTGGATAAAAGCACCTGTCTGTGTGTGTGAGTGACGGGTGTGAGTGCGCCCCGTGATGGGGTTATACCCCATGCTGGGTCGTTCCCTGCCTTGTGCCTGTAGCTTCCGGGATAGGTTCCGGTTCCCCCCCCCCGCGAAGTGTGCACAGAGGATGGATGGGTGGATGGATGTAAATGTACTGATCCGGACGTTGCTGTTCACTCAGACTGCATCAGTTTGATCAGTGGCCAGCATCACTTCCCCACATGACGTCAGTGACGGACGCTCGCGTTCGATGATGCAGACTCAGAAGTCTGGGTTTCGACTCTGACTCTGTCACCATTAGCCCTTCAAACCGCGACACACTCAGAGCAGAATGATTCCTTGTTTTTTCTTTGCAGACACTAGGTGCTTTTCCATATGCGTCCTTGACTGTGCTTATGCTCTCATGTAACCATTTTACATCATCTTCCGTTGCCGAAGACCAGTTCCAATACTAAGAGCATAATAATACAATACAATAAGTACAGAGGATGCTAAGAATCCCTGGACGTCGTTCTTGCCCCGCCCCAAATAATTTAGGATGCATCAGTTGCTTCCTCGCCCAAAAAGACAATCCCATGATTCATTGCATCCCAAGTTCGTTCTTGGGAGGCAAATTAGCAACACTGCTCTTGCCAAGGCCACAAGTACCATCTGTGCGTCCTTCGTATTGAGATTCACTTTCTTCTTTATTGAAATGATTTTCCGACATGGTCTGACGTTGACGTACAAACTGTCTCCCAAACTTTGCCTCCTTGTTTTTTTTCATAACATCAAGCTGTGGTTGCAAGTGGCAGCAGGCGTCACACAAAGGACTGAAATGTCCAGCAACTTCGTCTCACGCCTGAACCCGACCTCGGGCGCTACCGTGTCATAATGAGTCATCAAGGACAGCATCCCTGTTGGCCTTAATCGGTACAAAGCCTCACCTGAACACTCTACCTCCATGTCTTCATTGTGCTTCTTGCTTTTCGGAGGTGCATCTTTAGTGCCATACGTTACACATACTTTATCTGAAAAAGAGATTTAAACTGTCCTGGCCGAATAATCCCTTTGTATCTTTAAACATGCCCCCTCCAAATCTATGCTCTGTCATTTTGTTGAACTGTGAACCCAACATCCTCCCAATGGCCACTGAGAGATACCGTTTGCTTACTGCCGATGCAGAACGCATTGTTTTATGGCGTGATCTGTCTTACGCGCCTCAGCCCAAATCCTATTTTTACGGCTTGCTTATACATTCCTGTGGCAAATGGTTTACATACCAGTGCTAGGAACCCTCCTAAATCAGCTGGCAGGTTAAAGCAGCTGGGACAGGGTGGAAACCCTGTCATCGAGCTGCTCTGAGCAGGATTAATGATCCTGGAACTGAGATAATAACATCGCTGCCTGACCCAGAGCATGGGATTACATCACTTTTGCGGAAATTCAGTTTCGTGTTTTGCTATACCTAATCATTGGTCACTTTCGTCCCCTGGGGGCAATCACGTGTCTCGGGAGGTGTCTTGAGCCTTCAGACCATGTCAAAATTGCCACGGGGAGCCACAAGGCGTCATGGTCGCCTCCAGGCAATGTAAAAATCTGACACCATAGTGGGTTAGCCCTTGATCAGATCCATGCTAATTTTCATTAGCTGCTTGGCTGTGCCGTATACTATCATTCCTGTTTACTGCTCTTTGATATTCACCTTGCTCCTTTAACAGAACAAATCTGTGGCTTCTAGATGAATCTGGTGCTATGGGAAGGAAGCTTTACGCTCGAGTTGTAATTAATTATAGTCGGAATGTATCTTCTAGCTACTCATAGCTACCCAAAAGAAATCTACCCGCGCATTTTTCAAAATCAACTCTCTGTGAGATCGGCCTGAAATTCAAGACGTTTCTGTCCCATTTTCCTTCTCCCGAACTACTGTTTCCTGTTTCTTCACATGTGGTAGAAAAAAATGTTCTTAAAAGTCCACAAGTGAAAAGGATGTTACCTTATTAAAGAAACTGCAGTAAATCTGTCTTTTGCTTCAATGGCACCCGGCCACATCTGGCCTGCTGGCTTTAACTAGCCATTGTTCTACATCTTTGGTTTTCCATCTTAGATTTACACATGGTCCACCCGCCTCTAGAAGCTCTTTCCAATCATCGGCTCAGCCCGAAGCATTATGTAACATTTATATGAACAGTTTTCACAACTGACCATTATCCTGGTGATTTATTGAAGTGTCCAAACTGGAGAAAGGTAGGAGATCAATGGCACAACTAGCTGAAATGTCTGATATAAAAGGAAAAAGTTTTAACATCAGCTGAAGGCTGGTGGCTTACAGCTCTTCCTGATTTGTATGGGAAGTGACACTGAGAGATCAAAGAATTTATACAGTGATTCCACTTTAATCCTGGGATATTTCGCATCTGTATCTGGTTTGGCTTCGATGCTCCAAAGATGCTTCGACAGCTGTGAACGGATCAGAAATTGAGCAGGAGAATCCCTGACAAACGACCAGGAAATATTGTTTGTTGTTTGAGGTCTGTGTCATTCCAGCGCTGACAACTGGTCCAAATATGACGGCGGGCTTTTCCGGTTAGCGTCAAGGTGCAACAAAAATATGCAGGCAAAAATCCAAAGTAGCATGTAGCGCAAATAGCTATGATATGACATCATTAGGTATTTGGCGTGAGCACAAATTATCCTGTACCTGTAGACAGAGGCAGTAATGCCTCAGTCTTCACACACAATTCCAGGTGCTTCTAATTAGCTGCTAATATTGGCCCATGGACCGGTTTCTATGTGAGGGTAGAAGACTTTCCTTACTCTGAACCGCAGTTATTCCAACAAGGCAGAGCAAGCAAACGCACCTATTCCAAATGTAGCCAAACAAATCAGATGGAACCTTATTGACACCCTACATTTATCTACTCGAAATAGACAGCCGTAAACTGTTTCCATGTAAAGTTTAGCAGTTTGCAATTCTTAAAACTTTTTAAACCACCTTAGACCATGTGCACGCATAATTCCATGAATTCAAAAACAACTGAAAGAGAAGTTTATGAAAATAAGGCGTCTAACATCAACTTTCTGCAAAGCAAGTGAAGAGTACATTATACACATTTCAGTCTGACAATGGAAATATTCTGCTTAGTATTCAGTTAGTAGGAGTATTTACTGCAATTACTTTCTGCACTGATTTAGAGGACACAGGGTTTGTAGTGCCAGACATGTCGGAAAATAGGTTTCTCTGATGATTCTGCTGGGCTTCAAAGGCCTGCTAGTCTGGTTTGTGCCGGCTGGAATTTAAAAGGCACATGACAGACGGAGACCGCAAAAGGGAAGATTTTCTTTAATGTTATCAAAATCGGACCTTCACCAGCTCCATAATGACATTTTGCTTACCCCTGCTGGTTGGTCTTTTTTGCAGTATCTTAGATGTAATTAATTTGTTGACTGAAGTAACATCACTGGTCCAGCAAACGAGATTACCCCCAGAGAAATTGCATCTGTTTTTTCCAATTCTTTCTTAGCCATAATCATGCTGGTTTTTTTTAATCCCAAGATTATCTGTCGTCCCTAAACTATGAAAGGCTTTAATTGCATTTGTTATGACTGTATTTTTCCAGGCAATTCTTTCAGGTGTGTGTTCTGATCCATCGGTTCTGCACCTTTGTGTGAGGTCCTGATGTAAAGATGGTGATAAGATCAACACATTAACAAACATTACAGAGATATTATAAAAGTCGTTAACTGCATTGTGATTCAATGCATCCTGGGGACATTCCGATTTATGTTCAGCTTTATTCCTGGTTGACCATTGAAACTCATATTTTCCAAGATCAGCCAATGTTGTGTTTGTTGTTTGGCAAAAGCTAAACAGCTACTTCTTCATGAACTCCACTTTCCTCATCATTACATTAATGAAACATCATCTTTATCCTGGATTATCCGTGGGGTTTCTGATGGAACAGTTATGGTCGTCCTTTCCACTGCCTGCTAAATTGAAATGGTGCCCTTTGATGTCCAGAGTGAGGGTGGTTGTTTTTGTTTGTATCAGGCCTTATCACGGTAATGCCCCGCTCATGTCTGCCGGACCCGGAGCCCTGCTCTCAGCGGGCCCTAACGTCGGAGCAGGCCCCACAGCCTGGGACAGCAGTGCCGCCAAACTCCCCTGATAAGGATGATGGATGGGCAGAACTCTGGCTCCACCGAGGCCCACCAGCTTCCTGGGTGCTGTAGATAGGCCCGCTATAGCTGGGGGGGGCGGGGGGGCTAAAAAACTTAATCAAACCCCCCCCCCCCATAACTCAGCCATCACACTGAAATTGTGAAAGACCTTACTTAACATAAATATTCAGCTGGCAAAATGGTGTTTCTTTAATTTGTTGAAAATAATGATTAAACAGTGCCCTATTTATTTTGTTACATGCTATATTGTCCTAAAAGCTTTATATAAATACAATGTCAGTCTTTTTCTGGGAAATTTTTTACTATTTATAAACAACATGCTTTTTTAATTTACCAATTTTTAGTTTTCTTCCCTAAGATTTACAGCTTCTAGACTTAAGCCAACAGTTATTTTACCCACAAAATGCTGCTGAAAGGGACACAGAATTCCCTGAATGAGAATTTGCATTATGTGGAAATTACAGCGGAGTAGCTGTGCATTCCTCATCCTTAATTTTAATGACACTCGCCATCTTATTTTATCCCCTTAGGAAACCAGCCTGTCTTTCGCAATAACTTGCTGTTAGGAAGTTTGTCTTATAAGTATGGATGCATCTTCTGGGGAGGTCAGGCACAGACGCCAGCAAGTGGAAAATTACTCTGTCAAAATGCCACACCACCACAAAATACTATACATCAAACAAGATGCCATGCAAAACTAACAGGATGGTATACAAAGCAGAAGAAGCCTTACACCAAACACAACAGTCCACACCAAACACAACAGTCTATACCAAACACGTCTATACCAAACACAAGTCTATACCAAAAACGAAATGCTATAAATTAAACACAATTATATACAAAGCAAAACAGATTATATGCAATTATATAGGTTTCTTTACACTAGAATCACCACAAACACACGAGTAATGTGTTGCGCTATGATGTTAGAGTGGCTTTCAGCCCCATTACAGTTTTATTTGACATACCGTCATACATGCAGTCCATTGTTGCCGCATGATTGTACACAGAACACAAAGGTATACAAAAAACAGGATGCTATACACCAAATTCCTTGGTATACAAAAAACAGAATTGTATACACAAAACATGAAAGAAAACAAAAAACAAGACGCTATACACCAGCCGATTCGGTATTCAGAAAATAGGATGGTGTACACCAAATAGGACGGTAAGCAACAAACAAGATGCCATATACCAAATGCCATGGTATACAAAAAAACAGGATGGTGTACACCAAACATGACCGTAAGCAAGAAACAAGGCCCTATACACCGAGCATGGTGGTATATATACCATGTTTTATATGTCGGAGCTGGGCTACAGGGTCCTGGGTGGAGATGTGATATGAAGTCGGCAGTGGAGCTCTTTCCCACAGATTCTCCCCGCCCCCATGCAGTATGGTCTCTCCGTTAAGCCTTGATACTATGCTGCACCTTGAGCTTTAAGAGGTGCAGCTTAAGAGGAGTATTAGCTGAGAATGACAAGCTGGGATACTCTCTGCCTCCACGTCTGCCCGGCCTCTGGGGGCACAGGAGAGGCCCCCAGGCCTAATGGATTCTGCTTGACGGCATCAATGGCCTTTTTAATAGGTAGTGGTTGCCCTGATGGTGAGCTTAGTTGCAGCCTGTGTTTCTTAGGTAGTTCCTTATTGTGTGTGTAGCCCTGTATTACTACCATGTGTTTGTGTCACCTTATATAGTGTGTGATTTAAATACCTTTGTGAGTCGTCATCATGCATGATGGGTAACTGTGCTGGTATGTGTAATTATATGTGTGTGCGGGTCAAGACACGGGTCATGCCGCTGTGCATTGTGGGTAACAGCTTCTGATCACGACCCGTGCGTAGTGATAGACATGGCCCCTGCGAACCACTGTCACCTTACCACGAGGGCTTCCTGTCACATCATTCCCAAGCCTCCTTTCACCTTAGACACCCCATATAATCTTAAGTTTACACGAAATTCAAATGCCCATTAAAACAACAGATCACTTATATTTTTTATATAGCTCACTGCTGCTCAACACTTCCACATATTAAAAAAGTGATTTGTTTCTCCCTAAACAATAATCTTACAAGACGTTCTTGTGTTCTTGTGTTGGTTAACTCATTACCTCCCACCCCCATTTATATTTCCAGGGGAAACACGCTGTTGTTTGGATTCTTTAAACACATCATAAATATTTCTTTCCTTGTGACTGGGTGTGCTGTTCCTCTGAACCCTCCAGACAGGTCGAAGTTAGCTAAAGGGTTAAACCCCGATCATAAATGCCCTGGACACCAGCACCGCCGTGGAAAAGCGGCACGTGTTAAATTAAAGTCTTACTCTCGTGAAAAGGTGGAAAACTGGAAGCCAAGAGCCTATAGCAGTTTCATACATTATTTAGTATTGGCATGAAGGCTCCGCCCCCCACGCAGCCTATTAACGATCCTAACTCCCCCAGAGGGCGCCGCAGATAAGAGAAATGAAAAAGGGGGTTAAAAAAATGCCCCATCTACTGCCCCCTTTTTCTCTACTATCTCCTCCCCCCTGATTAATGTCGAGATTGAAGGGCCCCCTTATCAGCTTGGAAGACAGAAGTTCAGCAGGCGAGTCGCGGGGAAGCCGCGCGAGTTTATGGGAGAGGCCAGAAAATGAAAAATCCGTGTAAAGATGTTTCCGCGATTTATCTGTATAATAACAACAAAACAATCAAGACATTACTGCTACTACTATGGTAACACTACTTGACGAGTCACAAGTAATAACTCTGTTACTACTGAAGTACAAATCATGAACAAATATAGTCGCTGCTTGAGATAAAAGATGCGTCACGATTCATTAATGATGAAGATACACCAGATCAGTATTTCACTCGTGTTATTCATTACTTGTTCCTTCAGGAGTTCCAAAAGGTTTACAGAATTAACATACAGTAACAAATACACTAGCTGCTTGGGATGAGAGATGCATCATGATTCATTAATGATGAACAAACATGAGATCAGTATGTAACTAAGATATAGTTTGTGGTTAAAATATACATATAAAATGCTATAATATTAGGCTTGTAATATTTGTGCTCCGTCAAGTAAAATGTTACCACTGCTATTTCTAAGACAGCTACTACTACTAATAATAATAATAATGATAGTCATAGTAATAATACATGAAAATAAGAAAATAAGCGTGAACAGTTATCCGCTCCGTATTTTGATGTTGCATTGATTTCAAAATGCCAAAGGAATCCTAAATCACACCGATGTCCTCTTTCTATAGCTGCTGGATGTGTTTGCCTGGATCTGGTGAATATTCTCCCTGTTTAGTCTACAAATCAGCCCGGTGACGGGGAGTCTGTATGCCGGGACAGGAGCAGCCGGCGGGGCGCTTTGTGACGCCGCCGCACCGCAAGTTTATTTTACTGACAGTACTGACGTTACCAAAACACAATTAAAGCGTTTCAAACGCGGCCCTGCTTTATTTAATGCGCCGCGGTGAGAGCTTATATATAGAAAAGACGAATATTGTGCTTTATTTTTGTGTATGTCTAACTCTGTAGACATGTGATTTTGATGCATCAGGAATATGTAAAGTTAATAAGAGATGCTCGTTTTAACTACTGCGCGGTTCGTGTTGGCTAAGAACTACAATTAAGTGCTGTATTGTTTCCAGCGCAGGATTTCTTCACAGCCTGGAAAGTTGGCTTTGCGTCGCTGCCGTGAAAAAAGACATCCTGACTCGAGGTGACAGTCCTAAATTCAACACGTCAACCCTTCCCGTTCCTGATTCTGGGGCTTAAATGCGGGTTTTAAGTGTACCTGAGACAACTGCTCTATATATTTAGTAGGGCCAAAATAGCCTATAGTACTGATCATGCAGCGAATTTAAAAGCCATGATATAAGTTAACCTGCATACGCCAGTACCCATATCAACCAAGGTGGGAACTCCCACGGGGGCGTCTGCAGGTCATTACATGATGCTCTGCCGGAAAATGAAAGTATAGGCCTACATCCCTCTGAATGTCCACTGAACGAATGCTTGCCTTTCGAAAGGAAGAAACTCCGCAGAGGTAAGAAAAGCTTCTCTCTGCATACGATCATTGGAAGCTAGACGTCCTACAATAGACCCGCAACTACACGTAGCAATAAAATATGCTTACAAATCTATGTAGTGCCATCTAGTGGATAACTTTAAATATTAAATATCCTTTTTTGTCCTGCTGCAGATATGATTGAGGAACAGACGTTTGCAACGCTGTGGATAAGTGACTGCAAGGTGAATAGATGGATGGAAAGTAATTGGCAGCCATGTAATGAATATATGTTTATCTGCAGTTAATGTATATTAAATAATTAGTGAGTTTTAAAGATAAATGCTAATAACAGAGGTCACACATGCACTGAGCAGCACTCTGTATAATTTAGCTCTGTCTGTTTCATTTTTCCTATTCACCCATTAAGCTTTAAGCCTGTAGGGTTTTTGCCTAGAAAGCGTTACTATGGGCGATGGGAGCTGTTTGTCTGCCCTGTCAACCTTTCTACTATTCAGCTGCGCACAGCTTTTCATACACAGTCCCGCTCTGCACTGTGGTGTGTGTGATTTGGACAGCAGCTACGTTCTGTTGCTTCAGTTGGTCCCCGTCCATGTAGCGATAGACCGGAGTTTATGTGATATGTATTTCAAAATGGGGGGTGGAGGTTGATGAGCTGCTGTCCCATTGGCTGTAAGACTCTGGTCTTCTTAGCACCTCTTGGCTAAATGTTTGGCTATCTGAATGACAGGGCTCAGTAATCAAAGGCCATGATGTTCAGAGAGAGGTCAGGTTACGTCCCTTTCCCTGTACACACACACTCACTCACTCACCCCCCCCCCCCCCCCCCCCCCCCAGTGAGAACAGCAACTCCCACATAAGAGGAAGATGCAGGTTAGGGTCTTTGTCGTTCCTATTCATTTGTTGATTGGGCAAAACTGAATTGTTACCACGTGTGTCAGTTTCATCGAGAGCTTTGAACAAAGTGATCCTTCATGATTTTCAGGACATTTTCTTCTCCTCCAGTCCTTACAGCATGCAGGAGTCCCAACGCGCTGATGAGTGAGGCTGCACCTGTTATAACACTGTAGGTAGGCCAGTCATATTCTAAAGCTTTATATGTTTAATTAGGTCATAAAAGCAGAGAAGATATATAAAGGTCATATTACACTATTTATTTATCTGTTTGTAAAATCAAATCAGAGACCTGTGACCAAACTATAGAAAATCTTAGAGCTGATAGTCTTAATAAAGAGGAGGTACCAATGATAAATGAAACCGAGACTCAGACTCTCTGACCTCTGTGAACGTTACCCGCATGTAAATCACCGCGTTAGGGGCACACGAGTTGCAGTGCTGGTGCACAAGTAGCAGAAGTCGCTAAGGAACAAGCATTCACTGTGGCACTGCTTTGTATCACTGAAGGGCTCAGCGCTTTCTTGCGGTTGTCCGAAGCAATACGGTAAAAGCCTAGCTGGGAGGTTCAGAGGGAAATCTACCTGGGCCGGCAGTGGGTCCTTAATGCAAGAAAGTAACAGATTTGTCCATGCGGAAATATATATAGATGTAACTGATAAAATGGGGTTTGCTTTCAGTGGCCTAATCGATTTTTAAACAGAAGTAAGATTGCTGAGTTGTAGAGCAGAGAGGTGTTGAGACATCAGTATTTGGGTCGTTCAGGTCCAGTAGCTACAAATCCAGTCCAGGATTTTGTTTCTACCAACTAGCTGAGCATATAGAGTCACATACACAGAGAACTCATTCAAAAGTGGCACCCCAAAGCACAGCAGATGCACGCACTGAAAATAGACAGGCTGCGTGCATGAGATCAAAACTCTAATGGCTAACTTTTACCCAAGTAAACAGTGGCAGGTGAAACAATGAGTTTAAATACCGTTTTTTCCTGTACATAAGGCATTTGGTGCATTATATATTTCTTAAGGGTAAACAAAAAGAGACATAATACAGCAAACAGATGGGGAAATGAGGAGCATGTGGCTTTCGAGAGCATTAGCTTTTCCTCATGTCTATGGGCAGACAATGTTTGTGTTTTTAATTATTATTTTATGAGAACAAAAGGAATTGAAATGTGACTTTGGTGCTCTCTGACTTTACAGCACCTGCAGCACCCTCTGCCAGCCCTGACAGAAATGTAAACATTACATACATGTGCTGAAAGGCAGAAGCTGCTGCTCTTTGGAACTCACTCTGGTGTGACCCGTCTCTAACGCCGCTATCTAACCCTGCGTTGTCGCTATGGCGACTGGGACCCCGCGCTCTCTTTAGGCTACATCCAAAACCGAAGCCTCTCCATTAAGGTCAGGCCCTGCGCCCTCCCCGCTGGGTCATTTCGCTTCTGCCCATGTTTCCTGAGCAGGTCAGTCGTTCTGGGCGCTTCGTGTCCTGGTTAGAATGCAAAGAACACTCTTCCACTGTATCCATTTATTTCTGTTGTATGCTTTGAAGTCCAAAACAATTCATAATTAATTAAGCAATAACTGCCATCGTTTTGGTTAGCCTTTTAGCTTGTTCACAACTCTGAATATCTGTGGCAGCGGGCATGGTCACTATGGTAACGCAGATTGTTTTAGTTGTTTTGATCAGAGAGTCTTTGTGCCTCTAGTTTGTTAAATGTTTGCCTCACAAAGTCCAGATTTTTTCCATGGCACATTCATCCATTTGGCATCTGGGGGGGGGGGTGGGCAGAGAGCTTCTATTTCTTCCAACAGGAGTACACTTCGTTCCTTCCCAAAAGTAGAGTTTGGCAGTTACTGATGCAACCAGTACCTAACATCAAATACTCTTATTCAAGTTAAATATAAATCAAGAAGTGTTTCTCGGAGTCTGAATGAAGGATTGTCTGTACCTTCTGACTGGCACCTGACTAAACAGATCACCGTAAGCGTATGACTGCAGATTAAAGCCTATTGAAATATGGCACTAAGGTTCCAATATCAGTAAAACTTACCACAGCAAAAATATGCTGCCAAAAATATAATGATTCACTGGAAATCCATCTGACTTTATGAAAGACAGGGAAAGCATTTGGGGGTGCCGTCCCTGACGTGATGTTGCTGGACATTGTCAGTGCGAGTCTCGCCTGCCTGAAGCTGAAGGTCCCGTAACACAGCTCATTGATTCCGCTGGCTTAGGGAACGTGCCACGGTAATGGAGGTTGACTTAAGGTCGATTTGTAAAGATGCCCTTTTCAGAGTTTTCAGTTACCATATTTTACTATGACCTTTTTTTTAAGTAGGGGGCATAAGAGGGGCCAACCGTATCATTAATGAAGGATGAGTTTTGTATCTGTGAGTGACGGGGAGGGGGCGCTCCGGGGGACCCTGTATACAGCTCTGATCTTCATGCCTCAAACTGCCAGGGTCAATATCTAGACCGGACTGTGTGTGTGGAGAAAGTGTGGGATCCCTTGTGCTGAATCAGTGACCTTTGTGTAAGTGGGACAGACTGGTGTCCTGTCCAGACTGTGCCAGTGACAAACCAGCTGGTGAACCACCCAGCCATGTTCGAATGTTCCCTGTCAGTCTCTCCTTAAAACCATGAATCTGACTTTTCAAAAAATAAAAGGCCAAAAAGTTTTAAGCCTTGACGACTTTAATATGGTGCAGAGTCGCCCCCAACTCTCTTTGCAGGAAGTCAGCTGGAACTCGGGCAGGGATGAGGTCACCCGATAAACAAAATTGTTCATGATAAAATTTACTTTCCACACTAAGTGCTCTGCAGAGAGAGGTAGCTGTTAAAAACATGGATGGAACTGAAGATGAAGG
This sequence comes from Mormyrus iriodes, assembly GCA_011763525.2. Lineage (NCBI taxonomy): Eukaryota > Metazoa > Chordata > Actinopteri > Osteoglossiformes > Mormyridae > Mormyrus > Mormyrus iriodes. The sequence goes on along the minus strand of JAAGVU020000062.1, from coordinate 1,262,634 downwards.
TAGTTATCAGTCATGAGGCAGCTGGTACCTATGCGAGCCAGAGTGTTGACCCTGGATAAACTGGAGTGTGGGAGGTCGCATGTCTGAGTCACATCCGACTTGCATTGTCCAAATAAAGCCAAGATCGGCCGTCTATTCCATGTCGAAGGTGACTTAGTGTGTTTATATGACTGTATCTGAGGTATCTTTGGAAAACCTTGGCAGTGTTCCCGTGACTTCAAAGGCGAATTTCCTACACATTCATTTCCATGGTGACAGCCACGAACATAAAGTCCTGGGAGTGTTTAATCGCCATTGGGATGCGGCGAAGATGTCTTTGAGGTCACCCTGGTGAGTTCTGTGTGTTTATCATTCAGCCTGCAGTGAGGATTCCAACTTACAAGTAATTTTGCTCATGTACAGTTTATTATGAGGAGACATTCCAGATAGTCATGGTTAGACATTCCAGTTAGTCATGGTTAGACATCCCAGTTAGTCATGGTTAGGATGCTTCGTTTTGTTAAAGGTTTAAACCACCTATGGAGCCTAATGCATGTAACTTGAATGACAGCCTAAAACACACCATAAAATGCACCATATCCATGGCGCCTCCATCAGGCAGGACACATTATATAACTGATTGATTTCATCCATGAAAAGCTTTTTTCAGTGTTCTGTCTGTCCTCACCCCTGAATAACAATGTGATCCATCCCTACTCCCAGTTTCAGTCTGATTCTTGCTGAATTTGTAGGGTCCTCAGACTAAGATTCCACTATATCCTGGCATGGTGACCTAACACGGTGTAGCCTGATAAGGCTGCCCCCCCCCCCAGGACTCAGACAGACTGGGCCAGGCTTCAGCAGGCACCACCCATTACCCTTGGGACTGTAATTTGTGGTAAAAGAGGAATAAACAGTCTGAACCTGCCTTTACTCGCCTGCCTACTTTATGGCCTCCTGCTAATTTTTCTTTGAGGGGGGCGGGGGCACAGCATTTGCCAAATGGTCGATCTCACTGAATGTCAGCTTCTTCCCAGCTCCTGGAGCAAATGCTCTCGCTATCTGGGGGCTCCGCTCAGCCCATGCCGCTATTTCTCGAGAGTCTGGGTCTCTGTGAGAGCAGGATGCATTCGGTAAGCGGCACGGCCCCTGGCTGCCCCGAGAGCCCCGGGGTTTGCAGGCGCCCCATTGCCGGACTGTAATTTTGATTATTATCATGTTTTGCTAAGCGGTTCCCATCTCTCGTTTTCTTTGCTTTGATCATGACTCAGTTTCCCTTTAGGTTTTGTTTTTCCTGCAGTATTTGAAGCATCCATATCTGAAAGGGTTCGAAGCGGAACTTTCCACTCGAAACTTTCCACTGTGCTCGGGTGTTTTGGAAAATGGAATGGTAACCATTCCTTACAGTTATTAGTCACAATCCTTGTGATCCAAGGACGGGCCGGCTGGTGGTGAGGGGGCATCTGATTGCTATAATCTACCCCACTTCACTTTCAGGAGGGTTGTGCCCAGGGCCCAATTGAGAGTATTAAGTACCTCTGGGCAACACAGCGCTCCTGCCAGAAGGAAGCTGTTGAAAGGTCAATATACAGCCATATAAATTTATTTGACATTAAATCACATTTTCTTGATAAAAGACGTGATTTGGATCGAAGAGCAGGCTTGGGGGGGGTGGTGGTGGTGCTCTCCTTGGTGCCCCCTGAGGAAGTGGTACCCCTGGGCATGCCCCCAAATGCCCGTATGGTTTATTCAGGTTGTGTCAGTTTGGACAGTAAGAACATTGTTTTGTTTGCACCCCGAGACTCTACATTTACTTTACAGGTACTTTTATTTTCCAGAAGCTTTTGTCAAAAGCGATGTAGGAGTGATGCAAAGGGCACATTCAGGCTGTCATGGAGGCAACTGGCTGCAAGGGCAGCTAGGCTGAGCTCCCAGTGAACGCCCAGGTACAGTGTAAGCAGAATCGGGGCAGGAGACACACGACATCTTACAAGCAAAGCTAGGACCTAATATGACCATAAGTGCAAAATTAGGACCGTTCAGGGGACGTAGGCAGGTGGTAGGCTAATAGAGGAATTCCTAGAACAGATTGGTCTTGAAGTATTCCTTGAAGATGGAAGGACAATCTGATGGCCAGATGTGGCTTGGCAGCTCTTTCCACCATTGAGGAACCACTCACAAGAAACGTCCGGAGTGACACTTCTCACGTCTAACGATTTCCATGGGGTTGAGATTGTAAATGTCTTCTTAAATTTGGGACAGGGAACACTGTGCTGTGTCAACAGTGCAGTCCCCACCGACATTTATCTCACGGATTCCAGGTGAGATGCTGGATGGCTGGGATCCCACAATATGGGCACACTGAAAGAAAACAAAGAACTTTTTGTACGGTTAACGTTAATGTTGCTTTTGCTGACTGGCTGTTGAAGGACAGCATATGCATATGAAGAAGGTCACACCTGTACAGCAGGGAAACCTTTAAACTCCTGCGTATTACAAAAAGCTTCCTTTCAGTCCATGAGATATTCCTCATGAAGATCCGCAGGGAACATTAATAGTAATAATACTTTGTAATTTCTTAGTGATTTACTTAATTAAAAGCCATAGGGTTATTCCAGTGTTAAGCTGAGTTGTGTTAGTCAAGGATTCAAAACACTTGAAGGAAAAAAATCATTGCCCATCAAGAACTACGATTAAATATTTACACTCTTTGTCATGTTTTACTTTTCTGAAAAAAATGTAGTAGCCATTTACATCACTGCTCTGCAGAAATGTTGACCCAACAAACAATAAAAGTTAGGTTCTATTTTCAGTTAAGTGACTTGTTTACGATTTTCTCATTTATTATGTCAATAATGATTCAATATTTGAATAAACGCCATGCAAATAATTAATCAGAGAGAGATGATGGATTGATTGTTGACTTGAGGTGACAGAAGGACGACCGCTTGTCCGGTTTGTGGCGGGACGTATCAAGATGAATCACAGCTGATGACCCTCTTTTGGTGTAAATATTTAGATCCAAAATAAATCCTAGAAAATTTGTTCTCAGCAGAATGGCATGTCATTGATATCATAGTCTAGGCATGTATTAATGTCTCAGACTGAGCAAACATGACTCAACCGATCAATGCGGGAGGCAAGACAGCTACCAGAGACTGAAGAGGATCGCTGATGTAAGAACGGCTGTCTTTGGAGATCGAAACCTTTAACAATCCTCACGTGGCAAATACTAGAAGAGTGCCCAGTAATGAGGCGGAGAATAACAGACTGACTGTGCCGATTCTTAATAAAAATGCTACGGGGGTCTGTAGCAAAATTTGTTGAAAGAGTTCATTTCCAGAAGCCTTCAAGCTACCATAATGACAAGTACCATGGTTGGCAGTCATGTGACCTATTGTCATTGTGTTTGATACCCCCTACCACATCCAGATGGTTGGACTTTGCCTGTTTTAATATGGTGCTGAATTTTCCTCTATTGTTTGTTTGTCGAATAGTCATGAGCTCTTGAGAACCCTCATCCCCGCGAGGCAGAATGCGAAATCGCAGCAAACATTGAGTCTCCTCTGTGATGTAGATGCACAGGGCAATAGCGCAGCTTTCTGATCCCATGTCATCTGGAGCTCCAGACTCAGCAGGCTGCCCCTCTTTCCGGGAGAAATGCAATCACTTACTTGTTGCCCTCTAGTTGGGTTGTACCTGTTTTGCATATGAACAGAATGTTCTTGTGATGTAATAATGGTCTTTGGAGTTCGCTATGTACTCTGTGCAGCTGCTCTGCTGAAGCTGTACTGGGAGTTTGACATCCTGAGTGTCCAGATTAGCTGCCCCGGTGTAAAGACACCCAGATTAACACCCCAGCTGGCAACACTGCCCCTGTTAATGTCATCTGGCCGCCATAATCTCCATGTTCCCAGCCATGTGCTCACCATTTTTTGGTGATATTCCATATGTTCGGAATTCCTCCTCATACACGCATTCCGCAAAGGCCTAGCAGAATGTGCCCGGAACAGCACCGGTAAAATACCCTGTTGGCTATAGCCCAGAGTAGCACCAGTAAAATACGCTGTTGGTTATAGCCTGGAGCAGCACGGGTAAAGTACCCTGTTGGTTATAGTCCGGAGCAGCACGGGTAAAATACCCTGTTGGTTATAGCCCGGAACAGCACCGGTAAAATACCCTGTTGGTTATAGTCCGGAACAGCACGGGTAAAATACCCTGTTGGTTATAGTCCGGAACAGCACCGGTAAAATACCCTGTTGGTTATAGTCCGGAACAGCACCGGTAAAATACCCTGTTGGTTATGAGAGATTTATTCTGTTATCACTATATAATTTCTAGACTCATTTAAACCCGATGTACTTTGATGTGCAGTGGGCATATAGACACAGACAGCTAAAAATATCTGACACGCTGAAAAGGTCCTTGATGGACACCAGAGGAATGTTTACTGCTGCATTAAAATGACATTCTCCGACAATTCGACAGAATACTATTCCCTCTGGTGTGGAAAAAGCCAAGTGTAAAAAATTATACCAAATATTGTATGTAAATTTCTCCCAGCTGTAAGGCTGTTATTCTCTCACTGAACTAAATCTCAGCTCTGTGCCTCTTTAATGCTAACGATGGTCTCTGTGGTCAAGATTGAGAAGAAGGTGGAAAATACCTGCTGGAATCAGCTGGAGGAACAGAAAGCCCTGTGCCTTTGGATGGCTCAGCTCTGAGTGGAATCCTTGCTTGTGAACAAGGAATATAACTGGCTCAATCTGCATAATAATTTTATTATTAATGATACACCGATGGTATAAAGTGTCTCCCGCTCCGATCCTGCTTACACTGTCCCTGGACGTTCACTGGGAGCCCAGGCTAGCCGCACTTTCGCCCAGTCGCCTCCTCCACAGCCTCAGAGTTTGCAATGTGCTGTTTGCCTCACTTGTATGCTGCCTGTAACAAAAGTGTTTCCTAAATAAAGTAAATGTGAATGCTGGCGAGCCCGGTTTGCTTCCAATTGCCTTTTGCGGTTCATCTGTTTCCTTGTAGACCTCTTGGTTATAAGTTCTGTGCCATTAGAAGTTCCATGGAATTTGGTCCTGACAGTCCTGCCGAGATGAGCACTCAGCCACCCTGTAAATATTTAAATGTTTTGCGGTATGATTTAGGCTTTTCTCCACAGGCAGAGCCACTTAGAAATAATATCAGTCGTATATCTAATTGTTTCCAATGATGGGTGTTTGAAACACTTCAGGTGTAAATCTAATGGTTGTTCTCGCTGTGTTTTGGGAATATTGTGATTGTTGCTCTCCAGAGGCCTATAAAAACGGTGTGAATCACTCGGGACAGAGGGCCCGCGAATGGGGCTGTAGGGGTAATGGAGGTTCCCTTTCCATGGTACTTGGTAATGACAGGGTTATAAGAAGGATGTGGCTGAAATGTGCAAACCTAGAGCACCTTTTCACTGAATGTGAAAATGGCCATTAAGTTGTGAGCAATTAGCTGTTAGCCCACTGCGTCTCACTGTAGGCTGATTGCTACCTTAGCTGTTGTATCCATTAGTTGTGCAGGAATCTTTCTGCTTGGAGTATGTTCGGCTAGAACCTGGATCAGGTCCTGGGGACGGGCTTGCTGTAGTACCTGAGCAGATATTTACACTGATCTAGTCGAATATTTAGTTTTCTGAATGGGGTAATATTGCATGTCATCTATGTAACTAAGCATAATATGAACGCAGGGACTCTGCACAAGCTCTCAGGCCATTTGGATTCCTGTCCTGGTCCTGAGGGTGCCCTCTGCCAGTCAGAGACCCTCTCTTTCTGTCGGTCACCATTGGGGCCTACACAACTGAGAAGCTTACCCCCAGAACATGTCTCTGAGGGAAACCAAAAGTATAAATAGTGAGTATGAAGTTCCTTGGGTCTTAATATAAATGAATAACTTTGTATGGAAACAACAAAGTATTATAAAGAAGTATTTTTGGCTGCATAAGTCTTCCTTTCTTCAGAAGCCCTTTCTCAAAGAAAATAACTTCCACTTAAGGTGGATGAAGGTGTCATTGTATTGTTGTACAGTGAATGGTGGTGGGGGTGGGGGGAGCTCAGTGCTGAGATGTCCTCTCCGCCTCACCCTGGCAAATGAAAGCTACAGGTTTGCGTGAATCTGTGACGTCTGTGACAGAATCGTTCTTGTTTGTCCCTGACTACAAAAGAGAGGTGCCAAAACGATCGGGAGGCCCAAGGTGAGACTGCAGGTCTCGTCCTCGTCACACTGTCACGCAGAGAGGTTTGCAACTCACCTTAAATTTCTTCAGTTACAGAACAGGCTCTGGCCCACATTGATCAATGAGTCACTATGCAAGTGTTTTTTAAGGATTATAACCTTGAAAAGTACCAATGCTAACAGAAAATATTTATTACTTTAGAGGACAGCAGCACATGCTGTGGTGTTTTCAATGGGACACACATTGCTGATCAGGACTGGGACTGTTTCAATTCTTTCTTGGCAGCCTCTCAGGAAGACTGTTGTCGTTCCTCTCATCCTTCGTTAAAATATGACATTGTAATGTTTCTATAAGAAGGGCTTTGATGTATTCAAGCAGCTGACATTTGCCTTTTTCGTTTTATACACTGGTAACACGCCCAGAGTGTTTGGGTCCCCAGGTGGCCGTGGCCCCTGGCATTTCCTCCACTGTTATCGTCTAGTTCCATGTTAAATCGCATTATATAAAATGAACCCCTGTTGTCTTGAATTCACGTTTTTTATATATCTTGCTGATTTGTTATAAAGCTCGTAAGGGTGCTTCTAACTGAAGCCACTATGTATTAAAGTGAAATTGAATTAAATGGATTGAATGGAATAAGTCTTTTGAGAAACATTTTGTGCATAATTCAATAAGGCTGTTCACACAAGTATTTGTTCAGCTGCATCAGCTGCGTGTTTTACTCAGCGATCTTTCCAGGCGCCACATGCATCAGCTGGAAGGTTTTTCCTCTGTTGACACGTTTCTGACCTCTTTCGTCTGCAGAAACGGGGATGACATGGCCCAGACACAGGCCTCGGCTTATAAAGCCCGCGCTGCCTTGTCGGTATAAGGATGTGAGCTTATGTGAGCTCTATGTGAGCGCTACGCTTCACTGGTTACCCTCACACCACAGCCTCCTGGAGTGCGGCGCTCGCTTTCACTCATTCCGATGGGAATCAATGCGCGTCAAAAGAAGGATCCTGACGAAGCACAGAGAGGGTGGAGCTACTTATGAGGTTTAGTATGCAGAGAAGATGGTGTCAGTATGAGGAAGAGGAGGCCACAGGCACTGAGTGCTTGGGAGTGCAGATTAAGAGCTGGTATTCCACACTGATGGTGAGATGATCTTAGCCTGGCCCGTCACATGATGCTCTGATGTCTTGGAGCACTGAGCTAGGGGCGGGGGGGCCGAGGGGGGGTCACACTACACATTATATCTGCATTTCGAAATGCCTGTGGCTGTCTGGCACCAGAGCAGGACCCTCACGTGTGTAGCACCCTCAGCCTCTCCCAGCCCGTGTGTGTGCCGTCACCCGGGGCCACAGCAACACGGGCCCAATAAATGTCAGAATGAAAAGCAACTATAGATAAGGCATTCACACACTGAAAGTCAAAAATGCTGGAAGTAACCAGAATCTAATACTTGGTGCCGAATGGTCTAAATTCACCAGGCAGAAACAAATATCGCCCCCCCATCTCTACTCCATCACTGCGGATCTAATGCAGGGTTGTGGTGAGGCTGATGGGAGCCCAGGGCACAAGGCAGGGTTCCCCCTGGAAGGCAAGCTGGTCCATTACAGGGTAAACACTGTCACCCAAAAACAAAAACATAACACAGCTGCCCTGTGTTCCGTCCATGAACCTGCTGCTGCTTATCCTCTGCAGATTGTGGGACATGCATCAGGTGCAAAGACCTCTGGGTAACTACAAAGGCTGCTGAGATATATTCTTTAGGAAACATTATAATAAATCATTATTTTCCTCCTTTATCTGTATCCTGTTCCCTAGCAACATCCCTAGCCAGTGTGTGGATGTGCTGGTTAAGACACGGTTAAGCGGATCTGGCAGAGTGATGTCACCGTCAGGCCCTTGAGCAAGGCCTTTAGCTCAAATGTCTCCAGGAGCCCTGGACACTGGCCAGCTCTGTACTCTGACCAGTGGCGGATTGAGGAGTTCAGGGGCCCCTTGGCTATTCTTTCCGTAGCCCCCTCTTCTTCATCACAGTAGCGGTAACCTTAAAGCATTACACTCCGGTCCAGTGCGTGTCAGCTGCATCCAAAGTGTGCACTAAAGACACCTTTACCACAGAGGGCACAGGTAACTGTACAGAGAGGCAAATTCCAAAAGAATATGAAACAAGTTCTTACTATTAGAATGTTTTCCTGGCATAAAACTTGATCAGGCTTATAAAAAACGTTCTGCACAGGAAACAGACTCTGCATATGCATACCAGAAAATGCACAACGGTACAAAAGCAATGTAAAAAAAAGATACATTAAGAACTGGCCGCCTCATTCGGTGTAACCTAATCATCAGCTCGCAAACAAATACGGAGGATAAATAAGGCAACGACACATAAAGGATCTGTTTTTAAAAATAGTGATAAAAGACTAGATGACCTATAGGCCCCCCCAGTCACTGTGGGCCCCTGGGCTGCAGCCCTGGCAAGCCTGCTCTGGATTAATGACTCCAGATTTGTGCTCACGTGTGCACATGTCTGTGTGTCTCACGGGGGGATATAAGGGTAGGAGGGAAGAATAAAGTGCCACTATTCTATTTGAATATTTGGAAAGTAGCTGTGAATGAAATATGACTATTGCGATACACCTTAACCCTTAGCAAGATAAGCAGCTCACTTCTGCGGGTGATGGATGAAAGTTAATGTACTCAAGCTGAGCTATGACTAGTTTATAACTGTAAATAGTCCAAACCGTCCAGGAAATCCCGTCATTTCTGCCACAAAGTGATTTCCTATAATCTGCCGGCCCAAGGGCTTTCCTATGTACAGTGTGCACTCTGATATTAATGACAAGCATTGGGTCTTTGTGGGGGGGGATTTACTGATGTTCAGCATAGCAGACTCAATGTTTCCTCTTCAAGGATGCTGTCTGTAAATAGATGTGTTCATTCAATGAATGCAAAGCCTGCAGGATCTCCCCCACTCCCTGCTGCGAGGACGCTCATTCTTCCTCCCAGTGATCTGTGAAGAGACTGACTGGTCGGGCAAATCCGTCGTACCCTCTTAGCTAGACATGAATGCTCTTTCTAGAAAATTCATGACAGCAGCCATACTCCTTCACACTGTGAACATTAATCTTCCGTTGCTATAGTGGATTATTACAAAAATTTTCTTCTGAATATTTCTTGCATCTGTGGATTGATTTTTCCTGATTTAGTTGACGTGTTTATTTTAACGGTACGCATGTGGCAGGCTTATCGGAGGAATTCAGGTCTGCCATGAAGTACTTTAATGAGAGCCATCGCACAGAGACTTAGCTGCAGTTTGAATTTGTTTTTCTGTTATGGTGCTGTGATGGGGGGGGTCATGCTGGGTCACCCTTCCTTGTTTGTCTAATGCTATAAATTGAGGTGTTCTGTTCTTCTTCAGCCCTTAGTAACACAGAGTGTAGTGCTGATCCCTTCCCTATACAATCGAACCCAGGAAACCCCACCAGCGATCACCCTGTGCCACATGATCCAGGTTGATGGACATGATCCTGATTGGAGCAAACCATACAGATATATTTTAGGTGTTCTTACAGATTTGCAAGACATTTTGGAAATCTCTTTCTAAATCATCGATTAAACAAAATGGAAAGTAGGCATAATGTTCCATTTGAATGGCTGCAGTAAAGATAGCATTGTTATAAATTTGAATAGAATGTAACGGCATTGACACTTTAGAAAGTGGCACAAACAGATCAGTCACCAGACCCCAGAAAAATGCCTGTGTTACATTTTTTCAAAATTTTTTTAATTTTGAAATTTTGTGCATGTTTTTTAGGTCGATCTTCTATGTCTGAAAATCCCTGTCCTTTGATCTGCTGTGTCCTAAGGCCTACCTCCATGTGCGAATCGCTGAAATGTAAACAGCTCTGTTGCAACTCCAAATATTTTCCTGGCCCGCAGGACCAGTCTGGCTTCTGAAAATACACTTAAGGACTTCTCCCGAACTCCAGGTTTCAAAGAGTGGACAACTAAAGAGATCGCCATATGAGCAGACTGTGTCAGGCAGGGCGTGACCCTGTGTCTGTCATTGCAAGGTTGCCGGTTCGTCAGAGGATTGCTGGTCACAGTCCTTTGATTGGATTTGACACTGGGCGATTAAGCAAGGCCCCAGTTGAGCCTGATTTCTGCCTTGTATGCCTCTCTGTATAAAAGCATTTCCTTAATAAATAAACGTAAATGTCAGGCCTGTTATTGTTGGGGTAATCTCCTTGACACTGGTGAGGCTTACCATAGTGAAGAGTATTTCCTGCAATATTTCCATCAGTAGTTCCTTCAGTATTTCCTGCAGTATTTCCTTCAGTATTTCCTGCAGTATTTCCTTCAGTATTTCCTGTAGTATTTCCTTCAGTATTTCCTGTAGTAGTCCCTGCAGTATTTCCTGTAGTATTTCCTGTAGTAGTTCCTGCAGTATTTCCTGCAGTAGTTCCATTTATTTTACATATATTATATGGACGACAGTGTTGTGACACCTGGCCGTTATGCCCACAGAACCTTTTATCACCTGCCATTCTAAATCCATAGGCATCAGTATGGAGTCGGTCCCCCCTTTGCAGCTGTAACAGCTGCCACACTGCTGGGAAGGCTTTACACAAGATTTTGGAGTGTGCCTGTGGGAATTTTTGCCCCTTCATCCAGAAGAGCATCTGTGAGGTCAGGCACTGATGTTGGATGTGAAGGCCTGGCTCACAGTCTATGTTCTAGTTCACCCCAAAGGTGTTCTGTCAGCAGGGCCGGCCCGTGGCATAGGCAATATAGGCAAATGCTAAGGGTGCCATCCATCCAGGGGGTGCCACAAACGGAGGAAGAAAAAAAGTGTAACATTCCACTATTCTTAAAACTAGTTGGCAGGGCCGATCTATCATATAGGCGACATAGGCGGATGCCTACGGCTCCCCTGCATGAGGGGGCGCCGACTTGCCAGCCAATTTCCCTTTGCATCAAATGAGGGGGGCGCCGGCAGTAATGCTCACCTAGGGCGCCACATCGGCTAGGACCGGTACTGTCTGTCAGGTTGAGGTCAGGGCTCTGTGCAGACCAGTCGGGTTCTTCCACACCAAACTCACCCAACCATGTCTTTATGGACATTGCTTTGTGCACTAGGGCACAGTTATGCTGGAACAGAAAAGGGCCTTCCCCAAACTGTTCAGTGAGTTACCTTCACTGGAACTAAGGGGCCTAGCCCAGGCCCTGAAAAACAACCCCGTACCATTATTCCTCCTCCACCAAACTTTACAGTCACCACAGTGCAGTCAGGCAGCTAACGTGCATCTGCCACATCCAGACAAGTCCGTCAGACTGTCAGTCAGTGAAGTGTGATTCGTCACTCCAGAGAACACGTTTCCACTGCTCCAGAGTCCAGTGGTGGTGTGCTTTACATCACGCCATCTGATGCTTGGTGTTGCGTTTGGTGATATGAGGCTTGCATGCAGCTGTTGGGCAATGGAAGCCCATTCCATGAAGCTGTCAGTGCAGAATTTTGTGCTGGGGTTTATGCCAGAGGA
>JAAGVU020000062.1:1233010-1250810 GCA_011763525.2 Mormyrus iriodes | reverse complement strand
CGCAGTAATCAAAGGCCATGATGTTCAGAGAGGGGTCAGGTTACGCCCCTTTCCCTGTACACACACCCTCCCCCCCCCCCCCCCCCCCCCCCCCACACACCACACTCAGCAGAAATGAGCTATGAAGGTCCAAAGAAGCTCCCCATGCCTGACCTGAGGATTTAACCCCCCACCCCTACCCCCACATAACCGCCTCTCCGCTGTTTCGCTGCCATGCGAGGTTGCGGCCGTTTGCTTAGCTGTAGCTATATGCGATAGTCTGCCTGTCAGGTTACACCCCGCTATCCATCCTACATCTTACATATCAAACAGACAAGGTACAAAGGCAGGACACATGATGCAAACACAGTAAGTGTAGTGCAAGCACATTTAAAAGGGACACGATACATAAATAACTATTCTGGAAAACACAGTATAGTATAGTACAGTACAGTACAGCATAGTATAGTATAGTATACTACAGTACAGGACAATGCAGTATAGCATAGCATAGGACAGTACAGTATAGTATAGTACAGTACAGTACAGTACAGGCCAGTACAGTACAGTACAGTATAGTATAGTATAGTACAGTACAGGACAGTACAGTATAGTATAGTGTAGTGTGTTTAAGTAGTCACAAATCGCATGTTTAATTAAACCTGGTGCAAAATTTAGGTATAGAGCAGCATTTCACCGTTTCATATTTGTATTCTGCGCCTGAACCTTTTGCATTAATTGGCTGTGATTGCTGGCACTGTGCTTACAGATCATCAGCACCACCATTCTCTATTTTTCCATCTTCTGCGGAATATGACTTTGCAAATCTGGGCTTCCGGGATTCCACAGTTTTGAATAATCTCCAGGAGCCTTTTATTCCAGTCACGTGCGCTGTTCTGGAATATTCCGTACATGACAAGGAGGGAAAAAGTAGCTTGGGGTAAAAAGAATCAGGGCCAGTTTTGCCCAAAAAGGCGGACAGGAAAACCAAGGTGCTATAGATAGAATCAGATCTGTCGTAGGCTGCAAGTGGAAAATAAGCTGTGTTACGCGCTGCGTTTGTACTATGTGAGTACTACCGTGTCACGCCACTGCGTAAGACATCACAGGACCACTAGCAGGCATCCTCTCGTACCAAAAACATGATGTGTTCCAGAGCCCAGATATGCAGGTCTGGTATTGCCAGGTCTCGTTCCCTACTGTCTACAGTCTTCTTGTTTCTTATCCTCTGCCCTCGTGAGCAGGGGGAGGAACCACGTCCTCACAGACGTCCCGCTTCATTATACAGGCTACCTGGACCTGTTTTAGCGATTAATGGCACCACACAAAGGTGCGAAGTGTAAAGCCGTAAATTGTCTGATCAGATGCCACTCTGACCACAAGCAGCAATGCGACAATATTAATGATGATGATGATGATCCCTGTGATCCTGAATCATTTACCGCAGTGATTCTTGAGCCAGTCCTCAGGGACACTCAGACAGTCCACGTTGAGAAATGCTGGCAGGCCTGTAGAGGTATAGGGGGAATGAGAAGAAACCGCAGAGAAATGAGTCTGCACTGAGAATTAAGCCACTGGCAGCTTGTCGTTGTGCAGCAGATTAAGAACTTCAGCTCACCACCCCCCCCAACATCCCAGACCTAACTCTGAAAAAGCTAGTGCTACACCTGTATCCATGAATCCACATCTGTAAGACGTGGTGCAGGAACAGTCTCTGTGTTCACACAGGGCTGCAGCAGTGAAGAGTCTGGCTGTTTTACGGAGGATGTCTAGACACCTTTTAAAAAAAATAGCTACAGGGCAGCCAGAGGCACCACAGAGCTGACGGCGACATAGAAATGTGTAATTTAATTACAAAAAGTAATTGTATATTTTAAAACCTGCCCAAAATATATTTGCAACTACATGTCTGCGTTGGCAAAAGCTAGCACGACCGAAATACATTTGGCTTAAGAAAAAAAACAAGGCTTTCAAACCCAAAACCTACTGATGCTAGAAAACCCAGGCTGGTTGTTATGTCTAATTGGCAAGTCCCAGAATAGGCTGGTCAGTACATGGGATCTGTGCATGACCCTCTGATTTGGCCAGCGGCTCGGGAAGCAGCCTAGTTAACAGACCTGGGGGGAAGTCTGTGGTTCTCAAATCAGTTCCCATCATGCCCTGGACCTCAAGGGGGCACAACGGAAGCCCAGAGCAAGAGGCCAGAACAAAGGGTCGATGTGGGCGAGGCCCAGCCGGGCCACAGCTTCGACCAATTAACATTCCTGTCGGCTTTAGGGGCCGGGACAAGGCCCGCCCCTTCACCAGCACCTCGTAAAAGTCACGGACATCAATTCTCCTGAACCATAACTGTCTTTTTAATCCCATTAAAAACAACCTGCATAACAATTTACAGTGCTGGCCCGGGCTAGCCTGCCAGCCGCAGAAAAACACGCGCACACCCCGGCCTGGTGACTCAAAAAGTTTATTAAGTATAATTTGCCAAAAATTGCCCCAGAACACCTCAAACTTTTCCCCTTCTTGTTTTGTCTTCTAAATTTAGTCATTCAGTCATTAGACTGGGTGCCTCTGAAGGCCACATTTTCCTCCAGGAAATACTGAGTTCTTCTTTTGCACCTTGTGGGTCACATGGTGCTCTAGGGCACAAGCTGATTGGATGACTGGGGCACAGCCTCCTTGACTGGCAACCTGCAGGCACCTAACTGGCCTGTAGGGGATGCTCATGAAATCTTGCGCTAGAAGTAGAAAGAAATAGTTAGAAATAGCCCAGATCTGCCTAATTTAAAAGTAAGCATTTAATTAATGGAGTTTCCATCTCTTTCATATTTCCATCAGTTCCCCGGTGCTCTGCGTGACCACTACCCAACTCATAAGAGGCCGTTAAGGGGGGTGAGACTTCTGCCTGCTGGGGTTAAAGGTCACGGCCTTGCATGACAATGCTGTGATTATAAAAGACCGGGAGCAACAGTAACCCAGGCGTCTGTAATGTGACTTAACACCACCACCTAGTGGAATTTCACAGTTATCTACAAACTGCGAGACCCAGCATTTTCCCCCGTTTATTTAATCCAAAGCACCGTACATGTTTAAGCATGCAGGGGCAGCTGAGGGTTTAAAGCCTTTTCTCACTCCAGGACCCAAAGATAAAACAAATATACTAATTCTGGGATTTGAACCAGTGACCATCTGCTCACACATTCAGCCTCCCGATCCACTGAGCCACACAACCCCAAGAGAGTTACATTTTATTTATTCAGCAGATGCTTTTCTCCACAGTGACATCAGAAAAATAGATTACAGACATTCATGCTTTCGGGGAATCACCCAGTGAGCATAAGTACAGCTAGGCTGAGCCTCTGGCGGAGGCTACAAGTGTGAGTAGTATTGGAGCAGGAGCTACACGAAAGTATTGACATTAGTGGATTAAATGCAATGCTGAGCATAATGCGACAGGCCACGAGAGGTAAGGATTTTGCTGCAAGCGAGGCTTGAACCCATAACCTCGGCACGACTCCGTTCACACTGCTCTTTAAGTACCGCAAGCTACCAGATGGCACCACTGGAGCCAATAATAACACTAAGTCGGTGATGGATTGCTCTGGTGTTTTGAAATCACGCCTCACTGCATCAGAGCTTAGTTCCACAGCCCTCCTAGGCCAATGCATGCGTACATTTTCACTGTTCCAGAGGGATTCAAAACAATCAGACAAAACAGCAAATCCGTACATTTTGTAATGTAAAATCGTCATTGCAGTGGCTTCCTCAATGTGCAGAGCAACAACTTGTGACTGTTACTGATTATAATCGGCTGCAGAGTGAAAATTGCCGGTGTGCCTGTCGTAAACCAAACAAAAAAAAAACATTACTCAACTACATATCAGAGAAAACTGAAAACTGCAGTGATTTCACTTATTCTGCATCCCTTCCAAACAACATGGGTGCAGCTTAAGGCGAGAGTGTGGATGACAGATTGGCAAGATCATCTGTGACCTTGGGAAACGACGCATCCTCCGTCTTTTCCTTGGTCACCATCAGCACCGAGCCATTCTTACTGTCGTCCGTCACCAGCTGCAGAAATGCCTCAGCGACCACACAAACGCTGAAAAAAGCAGAGAAATGCCATTAAATTCCGACTCTCCTGTGACACCTTAAACACGCAGCAGTATTATTAGGCTGTAAATAGCTGTGAACATTTTTATTTAGATATTCCTACTTGATTGTCGTTATCCCCTTTTTATTCGCAAGTTATGCATTTTCCCTTATGTTCCATTTCGATGTGCGTGATGTAAGGACTTTTATTTTGGCGAATGCGTGCATTTTTACTGCATGTGGCATGCTGTTACTTACAGCAAGGAGGAAAGCGAGTGTGTAATGCAATAAAGGATTTTGGTGCCTGGTTGAAAGGGTGAACAAAGTGAAGTTTAAGTTGTGCAGCAGCATCTAAAAGGAGCTCATTTATGTTTATGCGTGTTAGGGTTACGGTTAGGGTGCATGGAAGTTATGGGAATGTATTTATTTTCTGTTTTCCCTTTCATTTAGCTCTTACAGTGAATTCACGAAAATAAAGCCCCCTTTTTATGAATCATCAGTCCCTCAGCTGGTCGATAATCGATAATTCAGTTGGGTAGCTACAGGGTGCTGTGGACGGGGCCTGTTTGGTCTTTCTGGGACCCCATTCAAAAAGTCACTTTAGGGCCTCCCGCCCCCCCAGAGGTTTCAAAAAGCTCGTGGGAGGTTTACTTGCACAGAACTGTTCTGAGGGCAGAACGAAAAATAATTGGGTCAGAGAGAACACCAATCAGATTGTGGAGGAAGCGGGTCTAAGCAACGAAAGGAGGCGGGACCAAGACATCTGATTGGTTGGTTCTGCCTCTTCTAGTTGCTTGGACAAAAAGTCAACAATTCTCTGTTGATTCAATAATTGTGGACATCAAAGGTCTGTGATTAAAGCCTGCCTGGCCTGCTTGTTGAAAGACACTACAACCAGAAGACTGAATATCGAATATACAGCTAACTTATCCGAAGTTAGAGGATTCTCATGGACAAGCCATGTAGAGAGTTTAGGAAAGTTTATTTGTTACACGAGGTAAAATACCAACTTCATCTCTTTGACCGGTTCAAGCACCATTTGACATCCTGATGCTGAAACCTAACCTGCTCCAGAGACGGTTAGCTGTGTAGCATGAGTTACCGTGGTGATGCATCCCACTAAAATGACAACCAGCACTGTGATATTGAAAAGCCAGAGTTACCACTACTTATCCTCAAAGTTATCCTAAGCAAGGAATCCAGCTTTGTGATACAGGCCCCTGGTTAACAGCATATGCTACTTCAGCATCTCCTACATGAGGAATGCATTCATTTAATATTTGGTGTAGTAACTGTTTGTGGCCAACAGGCGGCCCCCAAATCTTAGCAGCCCCATGAAGATTTGTGTTTTGAGTGGCCCAGAGTACCGGTGTCTGTGGCACGAACCTGTTTTTTTTTTTAATTAAGTAAAGTTCTTTCAAAGCACGAGACGAAAAAGTCAGTCAAACTCCATCACACTCACTCCAGAATTCCCACAGTATCTATTATCTTCCGGTTGATCTCCTGGAGGCTGGGAATATCTTTAACGGTGTCCGCAGAATGCAGGGATGAGAGGATGGCCGTTTGGGCGAAAGACGGGCACAGAGTGTTGATCCTCACACCAAAGTTGCATATCTTGGACATATCCTGGGAGAGACAGAAAGACACTCAAGGTTTTTATATTGTGTCGTTAATATGGTGCAAAAAAAAATCACAATAGTTAGGAGAGCTTTAAACTGTACATGTTGTGGTTTAGCAAAGGGGGAGGCAACCCTGATCCTGGAGTGCCGGTATCCAGCAGGTTTTCCATCCTACCGGATGAGTTACTTGTTATCTGCCTGAGATCAGGTGTGCTTCATCATAGACCAGGTAGGATGGAATACCTGCTGGATACCAGCACTCTAGGATCAGGGTTGCCTCCCCCTGGTTTGGAGTGTTCCCTATGATGGACTGGCATCTCCAGGGTGCACCTATTTTATATGATTTTATATGATGATAGACAGGAAGCACCCATTTACAGCTGTTGGTTCTCACCATCCCTGAAGGAACTTGCCCCGCCCCCTAAAATCTGATTGGATAAATTACTTACAGCGATAGCACGGCCAAACCCCAACACTCCATGTTTGGTGGCCGTGTAGATCGGAGCAGTAAACAGGGGAACCATCCCTGCAAGAAACATCCGTGAGCTCCCTCTAGCTTCTGAGCCACTTCAGCTGCCCACTGTCAGGTTCATTTGATAGCTATATATTTCTTGTTTGTTAGATCTATTGTATTTTTAGTTTTTAGTTATCTATTTTTATATAAACCAACGCACAGTCTCAGGTGTGACTGAGGGTTACTTTTCACTGCACGTTGTACGTGTATAACTGTGCATGTGACAGATGTCTTGAATCTTGAATCCATAGCTAACATGTGCTGAAAGGCTGCTGGTTCAGGAAAAACAGCAGGCAAACCTAATGGGGTTAACTGTAAATGGGGTATGTGTTGACCATCTACGCGACTCTCATTGCAACTATAAGCTAATCTCAACAGCTTATACTGTGGAGTTGGGCCACTTGTGTTAGCTGGTATGCATGATCTCTGCTGAAATCCAGCAATCTGCAATGTAGACATTATATTCACACATGGATCCAATCAGCGCCTCCAAGTGGTCGGCTATTAAGCACATACCTGCCATAGATGAGATGTTGACAATGACCCCTCCATGACCCCCATTTTGTTTCTTCATGTACGAAAGGGCCAGGTATGTGCCTCTCATAACACCACCCTGCAAAGACACACACAGCACACCTCATCATGGAATGAACGAGGGCTCGCCGTCACACACCATCAGTTACGAGTTCAAACAACTTTATCAGCTCATGTTAAATCAGCCCGTGACTGATAGCCTTTACTATGGTATGTACTGTGGAAGATCGATTACATGGTAATAGGGAAATTATGGGGTTAATGTTTTATTTTAGGGCTTAGGCAAGATGGTGATGCATTCTGGGATTGTTGTTCTGTCTTAGGCCTTGGGGAAGAAGATGCTGTTACATTTTGGGGTTTTGGGATCGGTGCTTTGTCCCACGCTTTGGGCCAGAGTGTGTTGTTGTTTTGCTGCACTTGTGAGAGGAAGTGTGCTAGAGAACACACTAACCCTAACCCCAAACCCTAACCCGGCACGAGTTGGGGGCTTGGTCATAACTGAGAAAAGGGGATGTATCTGGTAGATAACTAAAGGAAAGCTGGGATTTGTGAGGATAGGTTGTCATGGTATATTGGACACGCTATTTGGAAACCAATCATGGTGAAGATGATCTTATAAGGGGGGGCACTTTCCTTTTAGTGGGTGTGCGATCACCCAGGTTATGCAGAGCACTCTGTCACACTGATTTGAATCATCTCACTAATAAAGAAGATTTTACCGTACCAAACCTGAGTCTCGGACTTATTTTTTTTTCCTGTTTGGAGTGAAAGTATAGACGGTCACTCAAAGATGCAATTTTTTTTTTCTTCCACGGTACACCTGCAGGTTTAGTTAATGTTTTACTGAATTACCATCCATAGACATGGCGCGCAAAGGTCCAACAATCACCAAACATGCAGTTATGGGCAAAAGGTTAATGGTTTCTGTATTGGCAGCCCATTGTCAGGTGGTTAACATACTGTGTTGGCACACTGACAGCTGCAGTTTTCCGGTGCCTTGCAAGGGCAGTTCTGGGGTAGGGGAGTGGGGGGGGCAGGAGGGCCAGTGCCCGTGACCTCCCGTAAATGAGTATGCGCTGGGGGAACAGGGGAAGTGCAAACATAAGCACATTTTTGACGGGCTCTTAACACGGGGGGAGGCAGGAAGCGAAGTTAACGGGACAAAATAATCAAGCTTGTGGAAGAAGTATCTAAACAAGAAATCAGGCTGAGATACATATCAGTAGGAACTGTAACGTGACTGCAGAGCACTGCATAAATAACTTAGCAGATTTCTAAATTGTCTTTTGCTTCTTGATACTGGCAATCCAGTGTAAGTAATACTTGGAGGACATTAAGGTCAAATGCATCTGCCCCCCTAACGGAACAACTGGCCCCCCCAGTTGCAATGGTCTGGAACCGCCATTGGTGCCTTCACGTCTTAATCCCCATTCTGTCCACTCCGAACATTCTACACAAGCAGAAACCTGCCACATGCCAAAATCTAACCAGGCATTACACTTATCATATCATCAGCCCAGATCAGAGGACTGTCGGCTGCTCAGTGCCCTCCCTACAAGCCCAGCATGCCTCCCGCTGCCTCAGTAGGGCCAAAGACACATCCTGGTTTTTTGATTGATCTTTTACCCTCTTCTTGTTACCCGCTTCTTTCCGAAAGCCGCACCGAACAGCACTGAACCTTAACATGCACTGACCATCTCTCTATGGGTCTCTGTCTTTGTATCGGTCTCTGTCAGTCTCTTACATCATTAGTAATTCTCTGTGCGAGACTCAAATTATTGGTAATTCATTGTGTAATACATGCAGCTTGTAATACTTTTTACATTCACTATGTAAATGACTGAATGTTTGTTTTTCGTTGCAACTGAAGGGGTAACTGCTTTGCAATTTTGTCATACATGGTATAATAACAATAAAATTCTTCTAATTGTAAACCAGCGCACCCCCTCACCAGGTTTGTGGCCAGCGCCCTCTCCCAGTTCTTCTCATCGACGATGCCAGCATTGTTGCACACGATGTCGATCTTGTGGAACTTCTCAATGGCCTTCTCGAACGCGTCTGTCGGAAATAGACGGCGCAAATTTTACTTCATGTTTCAGCAGGGAAATGTCTGGTCCAGAGGAGCCTGAAGTGAATTGCGATTCTGTATCTTGTGTTCTTGAACTGCAGCCTTTGTGAACAGTGATGGTGGTGCAGCATGTCGTGCACACAGCCACCAATACACCTTCCTTACATTCTCCCACCATGTGGACCAGTCTCATTTCACTCCACTAACCTTTGGTTCTTGGTATAACTTTCATTCATATATTTATCCAGAAAAATAAAATATATTTCATTAATTTGTTCTACTCTGACTAAAAAACACATGACATCCTCATTCAGTTTTATTTTTCCAATAAACTCTTTCATTTGTATGTATACAGGATAGTTATCAACTTCAAAATAAATGTCTTGTAAATATCTTATGGTTTCCTTGTCGAATACTAGACAGTCAAACGAAATTCTCCATAACTTAGGCAGTCAGTCGCACGTTGTGACATTTCCCCCCACAAAAGTGACGAGTCACCATCGTTGTGTGAAGTTTACTTAATATTAAGTCATAGTTGAGAGTGATTTATTCAATCCGTTTCGAATAACCCATTCTGCTAATTACCCGTTGGCTGAGCAACATCTGATCTGTACATTGTTAGATATTAAGCAACGCGCCAACACATACGAAAGCGTTACGGCTGGGGCACAGTCACGCAAATCTACGAACGATTGAAACTATAGTTACGCCACATGAGTGCATTTCGGGAAAAACGGGATCGACATCACTCAGAGCAATGGAAGTCAGGAAAGGGGGCTCGACTCCACCCTTGGCACTGCCAGTAAAATGAAGAACTGGAAGCTTTGCATTCCGGGTCATTGCTACAACGCCCCTCCGCCCTATCCCGTAATAATACCAAATCGGTTAATCCATCAAATAGGCTACATGCTGGCCGCAGTTTCTTTGTAACTGCTGAAGTGGGCGCCATAGGGAACAGCGTTCGTGAGTGGTTCCTCAATGAAGACTCGTCGTTAAACAGGAAGCAACTAAGAATAAATTGGCTTCGCGTGTAACAGCTGTATTTTACGCGTTGCCGTTGCAGGCTGATGCCTTTGGGTATGGAAGGCAGCACTGTTTTCGTGGTACCTAGTAAAGCCCCATCATCCGCCGCAAGGATGAAGCGTGCATACCCTGAAATTGATGGTCGGAGCTCACGTCGCATAGTAAGAACTCGGTGCTGTCGGGACCAAACTCTTTATCAAAAGAAGACTTCAGATCCTTCCCCACCGCTTCATTTATGTCCAGCAGAGCCACCTACAATATAAACAAGGCACACCGGTCAAGCTTTCAAAATTGCACCATCTTCACGCTAGCTATTGCCAACTTAATCCGATTCGTATGTACAGTTCATATTGGTATGTACCCTGGCACCATTTTTCAGAAGGATCTCCGCAAAGCCTTTTCCCAAGCCCTGCGCTGCGCCGGTAATAAGAGCTACCTTTCCGTGTAACGACATAACTCTGAAGGAGAAAAAACACAGGGTGATAATGAAATGTGGGTGAAAACAAAACAGTGACATAAGGTGTCCGGAATGGTTGAATAATCAATTGTGATGAATGAATCAATCGAGTGTAATGTTGCTGTTGAAAAGAAAATCGTACACTGCTATTCTTTCGAAATCCGACCCCTTACCCGTCCTTCACCTCTGAAACAACTCGGCAAATTAAAAGTGGAAACTATACAGCGGACAATAAATAGGCAACACCCATCCGCGTGTTTGGGGGCAGACTTAAGTAAGTCTAGGGACGGACTTAATATATGTGACGTAAGCAGCCGCTTATGGCCCCGCGCTAGAAGGGGGGCCCGTAAAAGACCTAATTGCCAGTGAAAGTTACACATCAATGGTGATTGTGATTTATGTTTCTTGGATGTATTAATAAAAACCAAACGAAAGCGCATGTTATAGCGCTTGTTTGAATGCACCCCCCTTCCTTGCAGGAAAAGTGGAATGTTCCATCATCCCTGGTTCTAAGTTTGGCGTTTTGCTGTTAGGCTGTTATCCTATTGATTTTAACAAGTGTTATTTGAAACTTTTTGTCTGACTTATTAACTTTTGTCTTACCTAGTATGATTTATTCGCCAGTTTTTATGGGAAAGAATTGGGTGCTGGGGGGGAGGCATACCTGTGTTCTCTTTGAGCCCCCAAATCCTTAAGTCCGCCCTACATCCCATATCACCATCTACTGCACCGGACACTAATCTCTTTATTGAAACAGCTGCTGTCGAACTTTTAACTCAGTCCTACCTCATCCCCCACACAACTGATTTGTTTCGAATGCACTGTCTAGCGCCGTATTTAAAGTGTATGTATAAGTATGTATATATAGCTCCACCCCCCCCCCCCCGGGGTCCTTACACGTATAACCCTTATCTTCTACGTTGCACCGTGGTCCTGGGCAGCGAAATCTCGTATCCCTGTACTGCCATGTACAGGTGGTGGCCTATGACAAAATCCAATTGACTTGACTTGACTAGCAGGGCCATAGCCAGACCTTGTGCAATGGCGTGGCTAGACTGGACCCCTAGACCCCTCGGTACATTTTGCCGATCGCGAGCATTATCCGTTAATCATCTTGCGGTCGTGTTGGCGACCTGCCGCTGATAGGGGGGTTGAGCGGATCTGACTTCAGCCGGATATATTCCTGTGGGTCTGTACTGTATAGGAGAGACCGGGCCATGTTGTCACACATTAAATTTTGTACAAGCTTTTGCAAAACCAGTAGAAGATGCTGCCTTGTGGAATGGCCATAGCCATACCACAAGGAAGACAATTACTATGCTGTTAACATTAATTCCTAATTTAATATTGATTTAATTACACAATAACTAGGTCTACACATTAGTATTTTGTGGAAAAGTGCCCCATAAAGGGTCCAGCAGATGACAGCAAGCATACTGCAGGACTCGTTATATTTAAATCGTTTTCCGTATTAGAGAGCACGATCCTGTCTCAGCATGTCCATACCTGTGATCTCTGACAAAACAAACTTACAGTACTTCACGCCCTTCTGTAAAGTCTTGAAAATGTTCAGAAATAGAAAAAGAAAAATCTTAAATTAAACTTATATATACGCATACTTTCTTAATAAGGAATTATATACTAGGCTATCAATATAACCTAAAATTGACGTCAACCAAAAACTATGCGTAATAGCAAAATTCTGAGTGCATTTAAAAAATTCATAAAAGGGAGCGCTTAGTTGTTCTGTGACAAAATCTTTGCTGACTGGTGTTATCGAAGGCTTTATGACTTTTAGTTGAAACGCGACCATGCAGAGGCTGAATTAATGGGTTTCTACCGCTAGATGGTGACTCATAGCAGAGTGTATTGGCGGGTCCCGAATCGTTTGTGACAATCGATCAAAGAACAGTGAAGCCTGAAAACAATAGATTTTATATTGGTTTTTTTTTAACAAAATACTTGGAATCAGACCAAACAAAATCCCAGCTATTGAAATCAGGCAAAAGGTCACTTATGAAGAAATGCTATTTTCTCAAGCTGCTTAGTAAAAACAAAAACTGGTAAGCAAAATGTATAATGTTTCCATTAAAAGTACAGATTCTTAATTGCTTAGCTTTGATCCTTAATAAGACAATACTAAACAGACAAATGAACTTCATAACTTAGGCAGTCAGTCGCAAGTTGTGACATTTCCCCCCACAGAAGTGACGAGTCACCATCGTTGTGAAAAGTTTACTTACCGTTAAGTTATAGTCGAGGGTGATTTATTTGTTTATATGTTTTTAAATTATGCAAAATCAGAACAGAGAAAGTATTTTGATATAACTACCACTGGAATGTGACACGGAAACGTTAATTCAGGTTACAAAATACTGCGCAAAAACTTAGATGCGTTTCTATGCCTTTAAGACAGATTAATATTACTACTACTACTACTACTACTACTACTAATAATAATAATAATAATAATAATAATAATAATATCGGGCATGTTTATTTTAACAAAATATTGAGAATCAAACCAAACAAAATCGCAGCTAGCGAAATCTGTGAAAATTCATTTTCTCATGGTATTTAGTAAAAACAAAAACTGGAAAGTAAAATGCATAATGTTTCCATTAAAAATACAGCTCCTCAATTGCTTAGCTTTGATCCTTAATAAGAAGATCAACAACAACACTCCCGGCCAGCGTATAAAATCGGCCGGTAAATAAACTATACTGTATATTAATATAGGCTACTTTTGAGACGCATTACAAGAGTGTGCCATCTAGTGTCCAATTTGCGTTGTTGCGTTTGTATTTCAGTTCTATTATTTATAGCTCAGTTTGTACATGCTTCTTTATGAGTGTTCTCCTGTGTATTAATCATCGATTGGCGGGGGGGGCGGTTCAAAATGCATGTCGTCAGATACTAGCAAGAACTCGAATGAGTCCCAGGAGACTCCCTGTAGTGCAGTAGGCTTGAAATGGGCCCCAACCTAAACTACTTCAGCGAAATATCCACTGACTAAAATGCGTTTTAAAATATATCAGCTAAGCAGTCGAATGAAAAATGTACGTGTGTCCTCTACAGAATGGAAAGAAGTCATGGCACGTGCACAATGTATATGCTAAAATGCTTGTATGTACATAAAAAAATTCAAACGCATGGTATACAATCTTTCAGCTTTGGGTGTGTGGGGGATGTAAACAGCGCGAGGATGGGTGGCACTATCAGAGCCCCTCATGCTCAGGACACTCCACCCAGTCTGCGTGTTGCCTTGATATCTCCCAGCAGGCAGGGAGGGGCTGGTTACAATGGCAAAAAACACAACCAGTTATGCTTTGTCCCCCCTATTCCCACCCCCAGCCACCGCTACCCCTCCTGTTCTATCAATGGACTGTGTTGCTTCGTGCACGCGCCGGATCAGCTGTCCCTTATTTTTCTCGGCTGCTGTTTTCGCCTCGCGCGGCTCCGAAGCGCACGGAAGGGATTCCCTGTTTTTCCCGCAGGGCACAAAGCAACGAATGCGATCGACGCAATGAAACCAACGGCAGCCCTTAATCTGTGTCTTTTTTTGGGTTGACTAGCTGGACAAGAACCTACATGCTCAGATAACTCGTCTTTTATTAAAGGAAGGAGCCAGAAATTAGTATTTTCTTTTTGCAGTTAAATATCCTAGTGTGACGCGTATGAGTGCTATTAGAGTATAATAGGTATTCGAAGTTTGATAAAAAGCTGGTAAATAAACTGCAGGTTTGCAAGTACCTTTTAGTTGTGCGTCTTTAATAACGCATTGAAACATAGTGAATACAACGCTTTAACAAACAATACAAGCGATGGTACGTATAATGACCACACTCACTCTGGCATCTGTGCAAGTTAACAACGGCTGCAAGCGTCACAGTCTCAGTGAATCACTAATGTCGCGTTGCAGTCATTACGTGTTTCCCAGGGGCGCCGGATAAATGCTTAACCCTGCATGCGCTCGGACTGCCAAACTTCCACGGCGAGGGGGTTTATGTGAAGATTAAATTTCATTGTACATGCTCCCTGTACAACAACAAGAAAGACATTCGTATTAAAATACAGTGTGGCCCATATTAGGCATTTACTCTTAAAGAATATAACTATAGTTGAACACTATACAAATATCCAACATAATATTAAAATACATATATTCCAATTCAGGATAAAAATATGTGTCCTTTAAAAAATGTATGCCCACCACCAAATTGAGCCCAAAAAAGGAAACAAGCAATATGTTTATCTCTGTAATTGTCTTCTGTCTTAACTTCTGTCTTGTGTTTACAGTACTTGTATGTGTGTGTCGGCGGACGTGGTGTAAAACACTTTAATTAACCTCATACAGACTGGCTTTTACTCGTTTTTTCAGCTGTCTGCACGCTCCTTCTGTGCGGTAATAACCCATGAAGACCAGGGTTCTTTGCACAACACGCCGAAGTTGCAGGACACATGACTCCGGACTGGTCTGGCCTTACTGCTGTTCTGAAACGCGCCGTGGATTTCACACATGCGGCATCTGTGTCCTGCGGCGCCGACCAACGGTTTCTCGTCTCAGCAGCAGCGGTGAGTAGGAATTCACCTGGAAATGCCTCGCTCGGTCCCTCTTGCCAATGTTCGATCCCTGCCCAGGCTGCCTGTGTTTGGAGAGACAGAAAATGCAATATCAGCCAAAAAATGTCGCAGCATGTTGCTTAAAGCTATGAGCCCCCAGGATGTCTGATTCGAGCCCTGGTCGGGTTGTGCTTGAAACATGTCTAAAAAGATACAGAATGCCATCCTTTCCAGAACAGTCACACATTTGCGGGGCCCTTGAGCAAGATCCTTAAATCCCTGTATCTAATAAATGGTCTGACCCTGTGTTCGGAACCAAGCTTCGCTTCGAAAGAGAGCATGATGGGATATGTGGTAACTACAGAATTGTAGTGTATCTCTACTTGCGTGAAAGGCAAATGAAAGCTCCATTTCAAACGTATGCTATTGAAATACATAGTTGCACAAATGTCTGAATCCATCAGCTATGAAAATAAATGGAAGGAAAGAAAAATTCACAGTTTGATAAAAGTGTTATTATATTTCAAGGAATCAATTGACCTTGCAATGGGTTGACCCCTCATCCTGAGTTATTCCCAGCCTTGCACTCATAGGTTTCAGGATAAGCTCAGGACCCCCGCGACCTTGCAAAGGCCAAGCAGGTATGGAAAGCTGGATGGATGGATAGATGGATGGATGTGTTTTGACTTTGTGTGAAGAACTAAAGCTGGAGAAGGAGGAGCCTGAAGTAAAGAAGGGGGGTAAATTTTAAAAATCCATTTTTGTTTTTAAAATCCAAATGTTGAGTCTAATACGACCAGTAGCCGGTGCAGGACAGCTGATCCATGAGTCGGCCATTTCCCACAATGGCGCGATAAACCCCTGCTGCTTACGGGGCAATTCCGCTGCCTCCTGCTCTCGCCTGTGATCTGCTGACCAGTCGCTGACAGCAATATTTGTTCTGGTAGCTTATGGCCATTTAACCAGCGACTCCATTGCAGGGGAGGACAAAAGGGACCAGACAATGTTGACGAGCATTTACACGCTGCTGATGTCATCAGCTGCTGAGAAAGGGATTCTGCAGCTTGACAGTAAAAAACTGAAACGGTTAAATAGTGACGGGCATGTGACGGGGGCTGGGGGTGGGAAGGGGACTGGCTGACTTTGTGGACGCACATGTGACATGGATTCTAGATTGGAGATTCTCACTATATAAGGATACATGGAAGTTTGGAACTCTGCAGTTACTGAGTCAACAGAGCGTTGAGATCTTTTACACACTATGCGCCTCAGCACTCGCTGATCCTGCTCTGTCACTTCATGGCTGCTGTCCCTAAACGCTTCCACTTTGCAATAATACCGCTTAAAGTTGATCTTTGTATATATAGCAGGGAAGGAATTTCACAAACTAACTTATTGCGAAGGTGGCATCCTATGACAGTACCACGCTTGAATTCACTGAGCTCTTCAGAATGACCTATTCTTTCACAAATGTTTGTGAACCTCATTGCATGGTTAGGTGCTTGACGTAATACACTTGGGGCAATGGGTCTGAATGGAACAACTGAGTTCAATAATTAAGAGGTGTGTCCCAATACTTTTGTCCATATACTGTAATATGCAGAAATACACATGCATACATATTCAGGGGCGTAGCTAAAAATTCAGACAAATATCACTTCTAAAGTGTTGCTCCCCTGAGTCTGCCGGGGTATTCTGGCGTATATGTGTGTGTGTGTGTGTGTCTGTATACACACATGTTGTTTAGCTGATAATTTTAGCCAAAGCAACATACATTTCTAAGAAAGCAAACTTTTTCTCCAAACATATTTACAAGTTTTGAAGAACAAGCATCGACAACTGTGTGTACTAAACATATCGATGGCTTCAGCAAGTTGTTTTCCACACAGAGATGTAGCCCTCAGGTGTGCCTCGGGACTTCACCGTGGCTCATGCATGACGGTAGTGAAGCAGTGCTGTACAGTGCCAGTCGTCTCCCACCAGTGGATGGGGCTTGCCGCACCACTTCTGTCACACCCTCTCCCCTTTACTCGCCCTTTACAGCAGGGGTGCAGAATTAGCTGTGAACTGTGGGAAGCTCTAAAGGTACATGCCAGCTCTCGGTGCCACTGTGATGGGTACCAAGTGCGCCCGGCACTATCCCCCCACAGAGAACTGTGCTCCTGACCCATAAGGAAGAAGGTGACACTGCCCGCTGTCAGTGACGTTCCTCTGCCACGCTCATTAGCGCCTGTTCCAACCGCCTGTCCCCTTAAGGCGGGTCTACAATGTAGGTATGCAGAAAAAAAAGCGTGACTTTAGTAGAAACAGTCAGTTTTCACAGGGTGTGAGCTGAAGAATTCCCGCTAAATTCTCTTCCTCCGTTCCGTCTGCTTCATCATTCCCGCCATTTGCATTCTGTAAATCTGCCAGCCTTTTCTTTTCTTCGGGTCACACCTCCTGCTCTCTAAGCAGTAGGGCTCCCCACTTCGTAATTAAAATACCTGCTGTTGTGTTTTTCTGTAACAGGTCTGTCCCTGACAAGCCTGGGCAGCCATGATTAATGCTTACGGTCACAGGAGCCGGGCTCAGACTGGGACTGAATGTTCAGTTCGTGCTCCTTCCAAGCGGGCATAGGTTTGCATTTTGGTTCAGTGTAGCTCACGCGTCCAGGGTGCTGCGTTCAAGTCCCATCTCTGCTTCTACATGTTTAAATGTATAAATGTTCTCCCACAGTAGATCTCTACCCCCCCCCCCCCAAATAAGTAAATGTATACTAATGAGTTTGAATAATGTCGGTCATTTCTATCAGCCCCCGCTAGTACAGGTCATATATCTCTCTCCTTTAAATAAATCTCCTGTAACACTACAGTGATCTCTCGCTTTATCGCGCTTTGGCATTTGCGGCTTCACTGTATCGCGGATTTTATATGCAAGCATATCTAAATATATATCGCGGATTTTTCGCTGGTTCG